>UESW01003944.1:75261-109539 GCA_900491605.1 Calamus simplicifolius | reverse complement strand
TGTAGCATGAGCATTGCACACTACTATTGAGCCGGCACCTCCTTGCGATTCGATCGTATGATGAACCCTGGAATCAGGGGTTAGTGCACACTTGACCAGGCTAATGAGGTAGGTTGTAAGTAGCCCGTGGAGGCATGAATCATAGCTCAGTGGAGCTGATTACTATATATATAGCCCATGGGGGCAGAAAGGAAACCCGAGATTTCAGGATTAAGGAACAAAGCACTTTATCGGGTTACCGTACGGATAAGGGGTGCTATTTGTGTGGGGATCCTTTTGCTAGTCATACACTCGATGAGAGTACACCTGCAGAAGGGCGACTATAGGATGGTACCTCAGAGGCATTACACACACAGCTCAGTATCATGAGATTTAAAAGCATATATTATGATTTAAAAAGGGCCAGTGGACCAAGTAATTATCTTAGGGGAAAAGTTTACATGAGATGCTAGTGGGCAGGCAGATCCCAGTGGAAATCTGGAAATTTAATAAAGAAAGTCTGGGCTATAGGTAAAAAATGCATATCTTCATGTTATAATGCATGGATTTTTTATCTTAATGAGATATCTTTCAGTGAAAAGTTATTATAGAGTATTTCAGTACTGGTATATTATTTGAAGAATAAGCTACATTTTACTTTATCTGATACCATGTTAAAAATATACTTTGATTTATACAAGCTATAATGTATCAGCATACGGTTGAAAATGTGATGTTATGGTTCTCTATTTCTCCATGGTTAGATGGCTATCAAATCACTAAGACTTAGGTCTCATCCCTCTATGATTGATATTTACTTTCAGATCAGTGAGTATTCCTGCCAGGATCAAAGGATAAGCTGGATCGGACCCTTAGCTGGTGAAGCTTTCCTGGATGCAAAGGGTGTATAGATGATAGCCTTGTATATTGAGATAGTGTGGGGTGAGATTTGTATATTTGCATAT
Organism: Calamus simplicifolius; assembly: GCA_900491605.1. NCBI lineage: Eukaryota > Viridiplantae > Streptophyta > Magnoliopsida > Arecales > Arecaceae > Calamus > Calamus simplicifolius. The sequence goes on along the minus strand of UESW01003944.1, from coordinate 108,595 downwards.
ATGTGTGTATAGTGAGATTTGGTGATGTATCTTAGACTCTTTTAAAATGAAGGAAAGACTTGCCTTTTGGAAGGAATTATGAATATAATGTTAATATAAGTGATTATGCTATCGATTGTGAATGTGTTCTTATTTTCTGTCTAAGGATGTCATGAAAAATATTATCTCAGCAGGTTGATGCTTAGTGCTGATTTGAGTGATGTGCATATATAATTGAGCTGATAATAAAAAAAAATTAAAAGGATGTGTTTTTGAGTGTTTGCTGCTTATGATAATTTGTTGGAGTTTTCTAGCTCTTTATGGAGCGCTACATAAAGACTAGTAGAACTCTATCCGATTACCACAGATGTGTAGGTATGTTGTCGCTTGCCCTTCAGAGAAGGGGGTGCTGAAACCTTTGTTGCTCCATAGCCCCCTCCATCATCTCTTCATCGCCTCTTCGCCTCTAGCCATTGCCTTCTCATCTCGTCGCCGACCAGGTAAATCCCCTTCACCATCGGTGAGTAGGAGATAGAGAGAGAGAGGGAGAGAGCGGAAGAGGGAGCTCGGCCCTGCCGATGCCTCTCCTCTATCGGCGCCGATGCCCCTCCTCTATCGGCGCTGATGCCCCTCCATTGATCGTTGGTAGGGGAGAAGGAGGGAGAGTGCAATGGATACGTGAGTTAAGGCAAATCAGGATATTTTTTATATTTTTTTAAATTATTAAATAATGGATTAATGGGTTAGTTATAAATTTTAAATTTATTTTTGCCCATTGGATGCCATGCGTGCTATTACATATGTTGTATATATAGGTTAAAAATAAATGACATCTTTTCTATTTAATGATAAGGATCAAAGTGATACAAAATAGAAAGCTTAGGATTATTTTTATAATTTTTTAAAGTTTAAGGACTAAAGTGACATAATCTTCTAATTACATGAGTTAATTCTATAGTTTAGCCTAGATATTATTTATTATCAAAAGAAGAAACAACATTCATTAATGTGCTAATATGTTTAGCTTTCGAGATCAACGAAGCCACATGATAAACATAAATAATTATCACTAAACCTATTAATTAATAATTCAACGTATATTATTATTTAATATTTTAATATTTTATATAATATTTTAGATAAAACCTTATCAATTTAAAGAGCTCGATTTTAGATTTAACGACGCAAACGGCACTCAAATCGGACTTAAAATGAGCTCGAAATTAATTTTATAAGGATTTAGCATGATTTTAAAGCAAAGTCGGCAAACCCAGTGCCGACTTCATCGTCTTCTTCTTCTTTCTCAGCCGATTCTTCTCCATTCAAATTCTAATCTTTTCTCCACCAATTAAGGAATAGATTAGATAAAGTTATCAAATTGGAAGAATTAAATTCATTTGAAGGAATTTTGATTTTATTCGATTTCTTCGGGATTTTCTCGTTGCTTCTCCGTCTCTGTTTTGGCAACAGATTGCCGCGTCTTGGCCGCGTCCGGACTTCTACAAATAGCGCAAGGAGGGGAGGGAGGGAAGAGGAGTTCCCAGAAGTCCGTTGCTGTTCCTTTCCGAGCGTCCCTGTTGCTGTTCGTGGCCTCTGTTCCGGGAGAGAGGTTCGCTTCTGGCTTGGAGGGTTTTCATTCATTCAATTTATTTGATTATTTTGTTGCTCTTATGCTATAGAAATTAAAACTCTTCTATTTTAGATTTTAATATGCACTCTTGGATGTTATTGAAATAAATTTTATTCATGTTTAATTGTTATTAAATTCTATTTAAGTGAAAATAATTTAGACTGATTATTCTTAAAAGGGACGGGCCGTGATCTACGGGTACGGCCGTGCTCTTATAAGATAACCATATCTTATTATTTTGCACTACTAATTATCTATTTAGTTAAATTTATAAATTTATTTCAAGATAATCGCTAAAGTCCCTGTGGAATCGATCCCTTACTCTCGCTATTCTAATAGTGAAATTAAGGTGTTTAATCGTTGCGCTACGACACGCATCAGATTTTTGGCGCCGTTGCCGGGGACTTAAGTGTGTTATTTTAAAAAAAATTAAAAATTAAAATATAAAAATAAAAAAAAAATTATTAATTTTCTCTTAATTTTTGAATAGTTATTGTCTCTTTATTTTATTTCCTTAATTGTTAGAATTGCATATTTTCTTTTTAACATAAAAAAATTATTACTTTCCTTTTTGCCACAAATCCAATTTTAACCTAATCAAATTTTCCTTTTAATTAACTTACCTAAAAAAACCTAAAAGAAAACCCTAAGACACCTTCCATAAAAATAATTAATTTAAGGATGCTTAGATTGACTTAATTTATTTTCTGCAAAACTCAAAATTCTTCCATTGACATCTCATAATTTATTAGGAAATTAGAAACCTAATCACAAAAAAAAAAATAATTAGATTAATTTTGTTTGATAATTTCAAGATGGACATCTTGTTGCATAGCATTTTCATAATTAACTTTAAGGGCACAAACCCCTAATCAAGATAAGGTGGGGATTTCATCACCCTTCCTTAGTTTTTTTTTTTGAAACCTTAAATTGAGCTCACTTGGACAAGGCGGTCCTGTCTAGATCTAGGGTAAACCTAGAATAGAGAGTCTAATAACTTGATTGCTAAGAATTATTAAACCCTAATTAAAAATAGGAAAATTTTCTTTAGAAATTAAAAAAAATAAATTATTTGCTTTAGAGTCATTGGTAGGGTGTATGCTTGGTCGCCGATCGTTGCAACCCAACCTTATACCCTTAGATCCTGAGATAGAAAGAACTATTAGAGCAAACAGACTCAGAATTATGGATCCTAATAACGAAAATAATCAACCACGACAGTTAAAAGAGTATTTCACTCCTTCAAGGTATACCTACTCTCCCTGCATTCAAGTGCCTCCAGTAGAGGCTGCCCAATATGAAATTAAGTCAAGTGTAATCCAAATGTTACCATCTTTCTATGGACTTACAAATGAGGATCCCTACAAACACTTAGATGAATTCTTGGAAATTTGCTCAACTGTCAAGATTCAAAATTTCTCTGATGATGCACTTAGGCTTAAGTTATTCCCTTTTTCCCTAAAAGATAAAGCCAAGTATTGGTTAAATTCATTAGACACTGTTATAATTTCAACTTGGGATCATCTTCAGAGAGAATTTCTTAAGAAATATTTTCCTATAGGAAAAACGAATCAAATTAGAAAAGCCATAACAAGTTTTTCCCAGACAGATGGAGAAATGTTCCATGAGACATGGGAGAGATTCAAAGAACTGATTAGAAAATGTCCACATCATGCTATACCCAAATGGCAACTGGTTCAGTGCTTTTATGATGGATTATCAGAAAAGCATAGGCAAATGGTTGATGCTTCATGTGGTGGGACATTTATGTTAAAAAATGAACATGAGGCTTGGCAACTCTTTGAGACATTGAGTGAGAATTCATTACATCATATGTCAGTTGCTCGTCGAGACCCTCCCGTAGAACCTAAAAGAGGTGGAATATATGAAATAGGTCATTCTACAGATATCTATACTAAGGTAGATGAATTATCCCATAAACTTGATCGGATTCTACAAGTTGGAAACATCTCTTCCCCATCTACTCAATTACATGAGGTCTGCATAATTTGTTCGAGTCCAACCCATTCTATAGGTGAATGTCCAGCTGCATACCAATTTCCTGAACTTGTTCAAGAGCAAGCCCACCAAGCCCAAACCCGATTAGCTCCTAGAACAGGAAATGATCCATTTTCAAATACTTACAATCCTGGCTGGCGAAATCATCCAAATTTTTCTTGGAAACCTCAACCTGTAACCAATTCATCGATCAGACCTAATTATCAAGAAACCAATTTTAGAACATGCCATATTCACAATATCCAAACATCCCACAACCTCCACCGAATAATCAGCCTACTTTTGAAGACAAAGTGTTACAAGCATTGAAAGGGCTAGAAATGAATACTCAAATCCTTCACTCCACACACAATCTATTGCAAAACTAGAAACTCAGATAGGTCAATTAGCCACAGCATTCAGTAGAAGGGAGGAGGGTAAGTTACCTAGTCAGCCTATCGATAACCCGAAAGGACAATTCATGGCTGAAGGTTCCAATAGTCCTGACAAATTCCCAGAACATGCTAAATCAGTCATGACTCTCAGAAGTGGAAAACATTGAACCCACCTGAACCAACCCAGAAATTAGAAGTGGCTAAACCAGAAGAGAGAAGAAATGAAAAAGAAAAGGAATTCAATGATCAAGCAATCATACCTAAAGCCCCATTCCCTAGTGCTTTAGAATCTCCTTTGCCTTCAGATAAGAAGAATATAAAAATGAATGAGATGCTTGAGTTATTTAAGCAAGTCCAAATAAACTTACCTCTTCTCGATGCTATCAAGCAAGTTCCAGCTTATGCCAAATTTTTGAAGGATCTATGCACACAAAAACGGAAAGCCAAGACACAAATACCAAAAAAGATACATTTGACTGAGCAAGTCAGCTCAGTTGTTCAGCAAATAACCCCACCCAAACTAAAAGATCCTGGTACCCCGATTATATCATGTGTCATAGGAAACTTCACAATCAAGAAAGCATTATTAGATTTGGGTGCGAGTGTAAACCTTCTCCCAAGTTCAGTGTATGAATTATTCGGATTTGGAGAGTTGAAACCCACGACAGTAACACTACAATTGGCAGATAGATCAGTCAAAGAACCTCGTGGAATATTGGAAGATGTATTAGTAAAGGTGGATGAATTCTATTTTCCTGTCGACTTCCTTGTGTTAGATATGGAATCTAGCGGTAATCCTAACCAAATTCCATCATCCTTGGAAGACCTTTTCTAGCTACTGCTAATGCATGTATAAATTGTAGAACAGGTGTGATGGATGTATCTTTTGGAAACAAGAAGATGAGATTAAATATTTTTAATGCTTCCCAAGGACCACCTGTGTATGATTTAAATGAAGTAAACATGATAGAGGAAGTAGTAGATAAGAAATTCCAAAGTTTGATTGATTCGGATCCTTTACAAACATGTCTTACACATTTTGGAATAGATGACTTTGATATTGATGAGTATACCAAAGAGATAAACATGTTATTAGAACCACCTAAGTTCGACACCATCCCTCCTTGGACTATAAAATATGAACCACTTCCAACTAAACCAAGTCCTTTAATACCATCCTTGGAAGAACCACCCCAACTAGATTGAAACCTCTTCCAGATGACTTAAAATATTCATTCCTTGGACCCAATGATACCCTTCCAGTAATCATTGCATCTACCCTAACCTCTGAGCAAGAAGATAAATTGGTAGATGTACTTAAAGAACATAAAGAGGCAATTGGATGGACAATAGCTGATCTTAAGGGAATTGACCCTTCCGTTTGCATGCACCACATTCATAGTGAAATTGAAGCCAAACCACATAGAGACATGCAACGAAGGCTAAATCCAAACATGAGGGATGTTGTTAAGAAAGAAGTAGTAAAATGGCTTGATGCTGGTATCATTTATCCAATTTCAGATAGCCAATGGGTCAGTCCAATCCAAGTAGTACCTAAAAAATCGGGTATTACCGTGATTAAAAATGAAAAGGGCGAATCAATTCCTACTCGCACATCAACTAGTTGGAGAGTGTGTATAGATTATCGAAAGTTGAATGCCGTGACTAGGAAAGACCACTTTCCTTTGCCTTTTATCGATCAAATTCTAGAACGGCTAGCGGGACAAAGTTTCTTTTGTTTCTTAGATGGATATTCAGGATACAATCAAGTCCCAGTATTTCCTGCAGATCAAGAAAAGACCACCTTCACTTGTCCCTTTGGAACATTTGCCTTTAGACGTATGCCGTTTGGTCTTTGTAATGCACCAGCCACGTTTCAACGATGTATGATGGCCATATTTTCTGATATGATTGGTCAATTTTTGGAAGTATTTATGGATGATTTTTCAGTCTTTGGTGCATCATTTGATAGCTGCCTCGAGAACTTGACTAAGGTACTGAAACGATGTATGGAAATGAATTTAGTCCTAAGTTGGGAGAAGAGCCATTTTATGGTTCGTGAGGGAATTGTGCTTGGACACATTGTTTCAGAGCGAGGTATTGAGGTTGATAAAGCCAAGGTTGAATTGATCTCAAATCTACCACCCCCAACCTCAGTTAAACAAGTACGATCTTTCCTTGGTCATGCTGGTTTTTATAGACGTTTCATCAAAGATTTCAGTAAAATTTCTCGACCATTGTGTAATTTGTTGACCAAGGATAGTTCTTTTAATTTTGATAAAGATTGTCTAACAGCCTATAACATCCTTCGAACTGCTTTGACCACTGCACCATTATCAAGCCCCCAGATTGGACCATACCTTTTGAAATCATGTGTGATGCTTCTGATTATGCTGTAGGGGCAGTTCTAGGACAGAAACTCAATCGAGAACCCCATGTAATTTATTATGCTAGCAAAACTCTTTCAGATGCACAAATGAACTATACTACCACTGAAAAAGAATTACTAGCAGTTGTGTTTGCCCTAGAAAAGTTTAGATCATATCTGTTAGGGTCTAAAGTTTTAGTTTATTCAGATCATGCAGCGTTGAGGCATCTTATATCAAAAAAGGATACAAAACCCAGACTGATTAGATGGATCCTTCTACTACAAGAATTTGATCTAGAAATCTTAGATAAGAAGGGTTCTGAAAATATGGTAGCAGATCATATCTCTAGGATCTCAGTGGAATACAATAAAGAAATAATCAGAGATAAGTTCCCTGATGAGCAATTTTTCAATTTCCCATAGCAGTCTTCCCTGGTTTGCCCACATTGTGAATTATTTGGCAACAGGAAAAGTACCTTCCCACTGGACAAAACAAGAAAAAGATAGATTTTTCTCACAAATCAAATATTACTTTTGGGAAGACCCTGAATTATTTAAGTACTGTTCAGATCAGGTGATTAGGCGATGTGTTCCCGAGAGTGAATTCAAAAGTATACTTAACTTCTGTCATTCTCTTGCCTGTGGAGGACATTTTAGTGGAAAGAAAACTGCAGCAAAGGTACTGCAAAGTGGGTTTTATTGGCCAACTCTTTTTAAAGATGCACATGAATTTAGCCGTAATTGTCTCCAATGTCAACAAACAGGAAATATATCTCGAAAAGACATGATGCCCCTAAACCCTATCTTGGTTGTAGAAATTTTTGATGTATGGGGTATTGATTTTATGGGCCCATTTCCTTCCTCTTTTGGATTTGAATACATTCTAGTGGCAGTTGATTATGTGTCAAAATGGATTGAAGCCATGGCAACTCGAACCAATGACCATAAAGTTGTAATCAAGTTTATTCAGCATAATATCCTTAGTCGTTTTGGATGCCCAAGGGCTATAATTAGTGATGGGGGTACACATTTCACGAATAGACACTTTGAAGGATTAATGAACAAATATGGAATTACTCATAAGGTAGCTACACCTTATCATCCCCAAACTAGTGGCCAAGTTGAAATATCAAATAGAGAAATTAAAATATCCTTGAGAAAACGGTGAGACCTGATAGGAAAGATTGGTCAGAACGTTTGGATGATGCATTATGGGCTTATCGTACTGCATTTAAAACTCCCATAGGAATGTCTCCTTACAGGCTCGTATTTGGAAAAGCCTGTCATTTACCTGTAGAATTAGAACACCGTGCATTTTGGGCTATCAAGCAATTTAATTATGATATGAAAAATGCAGGTGTCAATAGAAAACTCCAATTGAATGAGTTAGAAGAGCTACGAAATGAGGCATATGAGAGCTCAAAAATTTATAAAGAACGAACCAAAGCATATCATGACAAATTTATTAGTAGAAAAATTTTTGAACCAAATCAAAAAGTATGGCTTTACAATTCAAGATTACACCTTTTCCCTGGAAAACTTCGTTCACGATGGAATGGACCTTTTATAGTAACTCAAGTATTTCCCATGGAGCTGTAGAGCTTAAAGACCCCAAGCAAGGAAATACATTCAAAGTAAATGGCCAACGTTTGAAACCATATATAGAAGAAATTAATGATGGAGAAATTGTTGAATCAATTGATCTTGTGAACCCAACATTATCATAATAAGTAGCACAGTCTGGCTGAAGACTTTAAACTTAGCGCTCTTGGGAGGCAACCCAGTTTATTAGTTATTTTTAACTTTCTGTTCTTTTAGTATGTTCTTTTAGTATGACCAGAGAAGAGCAACAGAAGCAGATTGAAAGAAGATGGCAACAATGAAACTTCCAACCTTCAAATACTCTACCAGGTAGTATCTTTCCTTGAAATTAATTTTTCTTCCATTAGGGACAATGGAAATTAAGTTGGGGGGGGGAGGAAAAAGAATAATAAATCCTCGAGTAAAACTATAATCAGATGTGTGTACCAAATTCTGTCTCGATTTGAAGTTAATCAAGCAGTCTATTAATGAATTAATGGTTAGATTATTTTTGAGATACTGAGGAATAAATTATTAAGAAAACCTAATAAAAGGTAGGGTTTAGCCCAGAAAAATTTTTAGAATAATTTCAGACCCTCCTGACCACTGATCTTAATAGTACAATCTACTTAATAAGGGTATGGGTGAAAATGTTATTCAAAAAAAAAAAAAAAAATCTCTCTTAAAGTTAATAGATTAGGTTCTTAGCATTTTTCACTGAGTAACCGGGCCCCGTCACCTAAGAAAGTGATGTTGTTCGCGTAAAAAGGTGGGAATGTAAAAGAACCTAAGTAGAGTCAGTCCTACCTAAAGCCTTTTTAACTCGAGTCAGTAAGTCGAGGGTGTTTTACACCTAATGCCCTAAAACCAATTGGTTTGGGAGCCATTGGCCTAAAGCTCGCTACAAGGGTTAATTAGAAAGCAAGGGGTTAGGACATTGCACTGACTTTACACAAGAACCAAAGTACAAAAGACATTACACCCAACCCAAATTAAGTTAGAAGACTTAATTAGAGAAGTGGAAAGTTGGTGAAGGAAGACTTCTATAAATTCTTATGGACTACACTTTATCACTAAATGGGTAAACTTAATAATCCAATGAAGTACCTCCCTTATGATCTAACCAAAATTTTTAAAAAAGAACTGTAAGATAACTATCAATTCTTGGACTAGCTTGGTACATATTTCTAAATTTCTTATTTGCTCGAGGACGAGTAAGATTCAAGTTGGGGGGAGTGATAAACGCATAAATAATTATCATTAAACCTATTAATTAATAATTTAACGTACTATTATTATTTAATATTTTAATATTTTATATAATATTTTAAAAAAACCTTATCAATTTAAAGAGCTCGATTTTAGGATTTAACGACGCAAACGGCACTCAAATCGGACTTAAATGAGCTCGAAATTAATTTTATAAGGATTTAGCATGATTTTAAAGCAAAGTCGGCAAACCAGTGCCGACTTCATCGTCTTCTCAACAGAAATCTTCTTATCTCAGCCGATTCTTTCTCCTATTCAATTTAATCTTTCTCTCCACCAATTAGGAATAAATTGGATAGGAGGTTATCAAATTGGAAGAATTAAATTCATCTGAAGGAATTTTGATTTTATTCACGATTTCTTCGGGATTTTCTCCGCCGCTCGTTGCTTCTGCGTCTCTGTTTTGGCAACAGAATCGTTGCTTCTCCGCGTCTTGGCCGCGTCCAACTTCTACAAATAGCGCAAGGAGGGAGCTAGTGAGGATCAATCGATGGTTCGTGAGCAAGGAGGCGGCTGTTCCCAGTCCTCAAAGGCCGTTCGGGGTTTCTGCATCCGTGGAGGTTGCTGTTTGTTTCCTGGAGCAATTCGGCAGTTTCTAACAGCGAGGGAGATGTCCGTGGAGGTTGTGTTCTGCTTCGGAGAGGCGTGGCTTGAAGGAGGAGTTTAGTTGCTCTGTTCTCGGGAGCTATCGAGAGGTTCTGTACGTGGCTTCTGGCTTGGAGGCGTCTCCAGTTCAGCCCGGTTCAGCCTGTTTTCAGTCCATTTCATCTGGTCTTTGATTTGATTTTGAAGAATTTGTTGCTCTCTTATTGCTATCAGAAATTAAAACTCTTCTATTTTAGATTTTAATATGCACTCTTGGATGTTATTGAAATAAAGCTTTATGCATATTTAATTGTTATTAAATTCTATTTAAGTGAAAATAATTTAGACTGATCTATTTTAAAAGGAACGGGCCGTAATCTACGGGTACGAACCGTGCTCTTATAAGATAGACCATATCTTGATTATTTTGCACTGCTAATTATCTATTTAGTTAAATTTATAAATTTATTTCAAAATAATCGCTAAAGTCCCTGTAGAATCGATCCCTTACTCTCTCTATTCTAATAGTGAAATTAAGGTGTTTTAATCATTGCGCTACGATACGCATCACCATATGAAGTATATTTACCATTTAAAAGGAGGTCCATAGGGTACAGTCATCATAAGATAATGTAATAATCTGACATCCCATCAAAATATATTATTTAAACAGTTTGATCCCTATATTCTAATATATAACTAGCATACAACTAAGTATAAATTCACATTTACTTCTTCTATTTAAATTCTTGCATACAATTTTGTTAAACTAAAAATCTATATCCAAAGCCAATCACAAGATGTTTGGCTTATGATCGATCATAAAAAAAAGCTCATCTACATTGTCTCATAATTCACGAAGATCATGTATTGGATCTACTTTATTATATATGACAATATATGATCTTCTAAAAAAAATTTAACTAAGAAGATATTATTTAAACTTATTAATCCTGAATAAACATTAAAAATTCATCTAATTAATATAGAAATAAACTAATACTAGTACAAACTCTTAATGATGAAATTATTATAATGGTCTTCAAGTCATGACCTTTTATTTCTAGTTCTATATTTTTATTTCTACTTGAGGCTGCACAAACCCTTTTTATTTATTTATATTTTGCAGCTATAGAGAGGAGTTGAGTATCATGCTACAGAGCAAGATATCCTTTCGCAAACTGCTAGGATTATTCGACAATATGGTGCCTGCACTAATTGTTAATTCAGTAAATGAAAACTTTGCATTTATTAGATTTTGCATGTCCAGGTTTTACATCTACAACTCCCAACTCAGTTATTTATAAACTTTAGATTATACAATATTGTGTAAATCTTCATTCAATTTTTGATTTGGCATTTTAATCTTCCAGGACCTCTTCCATTGTTAGCATGTTTATCTTCTATGGCTTAGAATTTGACACATAAACCTACACACCATGATAACTAATAAATTTGGGATTTATCGAGTTTAGTGTAATACTTGAGTTTATCTTTAACTCTTACTTGATGGGAAAGCCATTCCATTATTACCATATAAGAGACAGGCTAGTATATCAATATCATGCTTTTCTTTGAATCTATTTATAAAGGTGTAAATATGATTGGATGTTATAGGTAATATTCGGACATTTATCATCCTACATTACTATTGGATAGTGATTGATAGAGCTTCGTCGATGAAAGCCATCTTTATAACATCAATAATTTGCTCAGGAGCATTGAATAGTAAAAGCCACTTTTGCAACTTTTAAAATAGTTTTATATTCACTTTCTATTGATTAATTTATACTCGAGCTTTTAAAATCATATGATATTAATTTTCTTCGATTGGTAGGTGAGTTTAGGATGTTACATATAGCAGATAATTTTAAGTTAATTCTCAAAAACGAAGAGGAATATGTTTTCTACTCCATGAAGCCCATATGTGAAATGATGTTGAGTTTGATACAAAATAAGCATCATAGTTTTTTGGTGAAGGGATGGATCGGAAAATGTGGGAAGCATTGAGAAGCATAGCATAAGAAGCATTTTGAATTGACTCTCTATTCTTTCTTTGCTAGTACTTGGCTTGTATGTAGCTTATTGGATGGTGCCATTCGGATAAAGGTTAATTTACCAGGATTAATATATTAATGTATTAAGGTGATCATTTGCATTGTTATGGCAATCAGTTTATGTTTCAATATTTCTCATGGAGAGATCCTCTTCCTTTCCCTGGTGTTTTATTTTTTATGTATAGGATTTTACCATTTTACCATGGAGATAGGCGCATTAATTCATGTGATTGTTGCTTGCGTAATTTTTACCAATGTGTTCTGTATGATGGATGGGAGAAGCATGTACCTCGTCGTATTCCGGACTCATGATTCCTCTCCTTCAAACCGTTCCCCAGATGGTGTTGCTTTGTATTACTACGCTAATTTCAGTTATTTAAGCCATGATCTTTATTTGATGCCGGATGACGGCACTTCCACGTTGAAGAAGAAGATATTGTCATGCTTGAGAATAGTCAAACGTACAAGACACCGTAGCAACCTGCGACGCCGTGGGCCACTTTTTAAATTTCATGAATTTATCAATGGATATTTTGGCCAAAAAGAGAGAGAGAGAAACATGAGCAGAAGCATTTGATGAACTACTGCCGCGTGGATGGTTGCTTCTAAAAATTATTGTTTAAAAATAAAATTTAAGTGCAGCTCATCAAATTATCATTAGGCTCTGTTTCTAAAAACGTATTGTAACGCATGTACAACTTTATTGTTCATTACAAATACCACTAAAACAGCAAAAAAAAAAAAAAAAAAAATCATATCCTCATTCCGCTTGACATTTTCATAGTGATAGTGTTAGCATGAACCCCGTATTGGAACACCTATAATCCATTACAATTCATATATACAATCAAGAAGTAATACATAAGTTTTAAAAAAATACAATCAAAAGACATCAAGATTTAATATAAAAATTTATGAAGAAAAATTAGATAATTTTTTTGCTATTTATATCAATAACAAAGTTACAAAAATCCTTCTAAAATTGCCAATGATTATAAAAAAAAAAAATTATTTGCTCGTCTAACAAATATATTTCAATAAAAGAATAAAAAACAAATACACAAATTAAGATTAAAAATTATTTAGGAGAAACAAAATTAATATTAAATCATTGAATGTAAAGAAAATCTTAGAAATAATTATCCACTCAAATTTCACTTCGGTGATTTGATTTTTCAATCAAGGAAATATATTCGAATCTAAAATATCTTTTGAGTTTTTTTTTTTTTTTTTTTTTTTTGTACTTCCATTCCTTTTTTTTTTTTTCCTCCTCCTTTCAAAGGTTGCTTAACCCTATTAGGTCGAAAAGCTTTCCTACTTGTTAAGGTGAACCAGATAACGATGTCCTGATGAGCTTCCCTTATTTTTTGTCCTTTAAAGCTTTTAATTTTTGGATGTCGAATATATATTATTTAAACCACTGCCCATCTTAGGTCGAGAGGCAAAATCGTCCGAAAGACCCTTGTTTTGCCGAGATGGATTTGACGGTTTCTTGCAAAATTAAGTGCATTATTTATGCTAGCAGCTCTTGAGAATCAGATTGGGTTCTTGGGAAACCTGTTGCTAGCTGATGATGAGCGAGGCGTCTCCTTTGTCCATAGCTCAATCATTAATGGCCCGTGAGAGCTTATCTTTAGACCCTTCTAAGCTGAACGAAGAGCTTGCGGACTTGGCTGGCAATCCCGCGTGACCCACCAGGAAACAATTCAGCTTTGACCTTTCGAGGAAGGAAAAGTCTTGTTACGCTGTCCGTGCATATCAATTTCGATGATTAACATATATTGCAAGCGCAATACGTTCATATCAAAAATAAAATTATTTTTTTTAAAAAAAATCTCTGAAAAAATTGAAAATGCAACCAAAGTTGAGTTCAAGAACATCGAGCTGCAGCATTGTCCATTCGAAAGCCATTACGAAACAATGGTGTTAGTGAAGGCTAACAGCATTAGTGGCCAGTCCACACATGAAGATAAGCAAGCCAAGTATTATGATATAAAAGAAATTATCAACTTATTAAATCAAATGAATATATTGCATTAATCAAAATAATAATAATGATATAAAAGATGAGCAAGCTAAGTATTAAGAAAAAAATTATATTAATGTGTGATACTGGGCTCGCTCATCTTTAATATTAAAGATAAAATTACTAAGTTATAAAATCAAGTGAATATGTTGCATTAACAAAAAAAAAATAAAGATAAAAGGACTTCTACTTCAGAATTAGCCCCAGGTAGTAATAGGGGCAATACTGATAAATTATGCTATTATTATTTAAAACTAAAAATTACAACTTTATCATCCGATAATTATCTTTTATCTAAATAATAATTTTATAAACTTTCTAATTAGAAAAGATTAAATAAATTTGATTTTTTAGTCTGATAGAAAATATAAAAAAATAATTATCTTGTATTTACCATTATGACCTATGATATACAAACCTCTCCCGTGTTTATGATAGCATTGGACTCTGCTTTCAATGTAGGAGGTTGGGTATTTGGCAATTGGAAGAGCTGATTGAAGCTTGACACGATGGATATTGGTATAGTAAAAGAACTAGTATATGATGTGAAGGAAAGGATGCAAGGCCAGATGAAGAGTGAAGATGAAGACTTTTCCTTCAAATAGCTTGAAGAATAGAGATGAAAAACGAGAAAAGTGACCACAAAGAAGAAGAGAACCGAGTAACAAAATAGTGGGATGATATAACCCATGACAATCCTCAAGGCCATATGATAGAAAAGACTACAATAGAACGTTCCTACAACAAGCTATATATATATATATATATATATATAATTTCTATAAAATTAGTTTAAAAATTAAAAAATAGTAGAAAAAAAAAATTGCTTAGCAAGTTGGCCCATTGGACCTGACAACTTAGGGTTTGAGTTATGTCAACAAAAGATAGAGATGAAAACTTCTTTACGAACAAAAGGAATGATTAAGAAAAGGAGAAGAGAACTGGGCAATACAATGTTGGAACAATGTGAGTGTGATAATAAGCCACCTATCCACCCATGTAAATGTGCATATGTTTAATCAATTTTATTTAGTTTCATTAAAATTAGTTAAAAAATGAAAAAAAAATTGTTGGCCCATCTGGTTGCTATTAAGAAAAAAAAATTGGACCATGCTATCGAGCTAGCTTGTGGGTTTTATCGGGCACGCCATGGCTAGGCTCGATTGGGCCATAGGTTTGTGAGCCAGTTGGGCCATCCCTCAATGTTGCATGCTATACCAAGGAAAATCTTTGTACACCGCCCCGGTGCAGTAAGTCCTACGTGGGCTGCACCATTCCTTCTTATTGATCCACATAGATCACATGTGGTCTGACGCGATGGGACAGGATAGCAGGGAAATAATGTTACTTTTTGATAATAACATCTATTAAAAGTCGTTCAGTCTTTCACCATTGGTGTACAGATGAAAATGCCCTTTCCCTCCAGCCTACTTCAACCCTCCATCTTATTTGGATTTTGCTGATAAAAAACTCTTTCTAATTGTAAAACATTCTTTCTTTGGATGATGGTGCCGCGGAGTGGGAGTTTGGGGTTAAGGTTGTGGTTCATGAGCTTGACGATGGCTTACAAAATCTCCTACCAGATAAGATGGTGGGTAGAAGTAGGCCTGCATGAGGGTGTTAGTTTGGACCAGCATCACGGCCTTGGCATACCTTGATGGAAGGGGCTCATGCCAATGACACGGCATTTAGGAACCGGATGAGTTTTGTCTGGAGATCAACGATCTTTTTGGTACGGCGATAGCTTTGGAGGATTCATCAGCTTTGGTGCTAGCTTTTGATGATTCATCAGCTTTGGTTCATCTGTGTTCCTTAAACTCTAACTTCTTAACAGCTTTGCTGCTCAAAAAGCATTCGTTCAATTTCTTAAGGTCCTCATCATCTAGCCAGAAAAATTTTTTCTGGGGTGTTGTAATTTCTTTTTTGGCCTATATGAAAATTTTTTCTGGGGTGTCTAATTTTTTTGCCCTATACCAAATATTTTTTGGGATGTTGTAATGCTTTGTCTTAACGTTTTCCGAATGGGTGTGTAGGTTTTCAACTAGGGTGTCGTAAGTTTACAAATGTGGTATCGTAATTTTTTAAGCTTATATCAGAATTTTTTATGATGTTGTAATGCTTTATTTAACGTTTTCTGAATGGGTGCCGTAGGTTTTGAACTAGGGTGTCGTAGGTTTTGAACTAGGGTGTTGTAGGTTTTCAACTAGGGTGTTGTAGGTTTTAAACTAATGCTTTATCTTAACGTTTTCTGAATGGGTGTCATAGGTTTTGAACTAGGGTGTCGTAGGTTTTGAACTAGAGTGTCGTAGGTTTTAAACTAGGGTGTCGTAGGTTTTGAACTAATGCTTTGTCTTAACGTTTTATGAATGGGTGTCGTAGGTTTTGAACTAGGGTGTCGTAGGTTTTTAATTAGGGTGTCGTAGGTTTTGAACTGATGCTTTGTCTTAACGCTTTCTGAATGGGTGTCGTAGGTTTTGAACTAGGTGTCCTAGGTTTGAACTAGGGTATCGTAGGTTTTCAACTAGGGTGTCGTAGGTTTTGAACTAATGCTTTGTCTTAACGTTTTCTGAGTGGGTGTCGTAGGTTTTGAACAAGAGTGTTGTAGGTTTCAACTAGGGTGTCATATGTTTTGAACTAATGCTTTGTCTTAACGTTTTTTGAATGGGTATCGTAGGTTTTGAACTAGGGTGTCGTAGGTTTTCAACTAGGGTGTCGTAGGTTTTGAATTAATTCTTTGTCTTAACGTTTTCTGAATGAGTGTCGTAGGTTTGAACTAGGGTGTCCTAGGTTTTGAACTAGGGTGCCGTAGGTTTTCAATTAGGGTATCCTAGGTTTTGAACTAATGCTTTGTCTTAACGTTTTCTGAATGGGTGTCGTAGGTTTTGAACTAGGGTATCGTAGGTTTTCAACTAGGGTGTCGTAGGTTTTGAACTAATACTTGTCTTAACGTTTTCTGAATGGGCATTGTAGGTTTTGAACTAGGGTGTCCTAGGTTTTCAACTAGGTGTCCTAGGTTTTCAACTAGGGTATCGTAGGTTTTGAACTAATGCTTTGTCTTAACGTTTTCTGAACTAGGGTATCGTAAGTTTTGAACTAGGGTGTCGTAAGTTTTGAACTAGGGTGTCGTAGGTTTTAACTAGGGTGTCGTAGGTTTTGAATTAATGCTTTATCTTAACGTTTTCTAAATGGGTGCCGTAGGTTTTGAACTAGGTGTCCTAGGTTTTGAACTAGGGTGTCGTAGGTTTTCAACTAGGATATCGTAGGTTTTAAACTAATGCTTTGTCTTAACGTTTTCTGAATGGGTGTCGTAGGTTTTGAACTAGGGTGTCGTAGGTTTTCAACTAGGGTGTCGTAGGTTTTGAACTAATGCTTTGTCTTAACATTTTCTGAATAGGTGTCGTAGGTTTTGAACTAGGGTGTCGTTGGTTTTGAACTAATGCTTTGTCTTAACGTTTTCTGAATGGGTGTCAGGTTTTGAACTAGGGTGTCGTAGGTTTTGAACTAGAGTGTCGTAGTTTTTCAACAAATGTGTCGTAGGTTTTGAACTAATGCTTTGTCTTAACGTTTTCTGAATGGGTGTCGCAGGTTTTAAACTAGGGTGTCGTAGGTTTTCAACTAGAGTGTCGTAGGTTTTGAACTAATGCTTTGTCTTAACGTTTTCTGAATAGGTGTCGTACGTTTTGAACTAGGTGTCCTAGGTTTTGAACTAGGGTGTCGTAGGTTTTCAGCTAGGATGTCGTAGGTTTTAAACTAATGCTTTGTCTTAACGTTTTCTGAATGGGTGTCGTAGGTTTGAACTAGGGTGTCGTAGGTTTTCAACTAAGGTGTCGTAGGTTTTAAACTAATGCTTTGTCTTAACGTTTTCTGAATGGGTGTCATAGGTTTTGAACTAGGGTGTTATAGGTTTTGAACTACGGTGTCGTAGGTTTTCAACTAGGGTGTCGTAGGTTTTGAATTAATGCTTTGTCTTAACGTTTTCTGAATGGGTGTCATAGGTTTTGAACAAGAGTGTTGTAGGTTTTCAACTAGGGTGTCATACGTTTTGAACTAATGCTTTGTCTTAACGTTTTCTGAATGGGTATAGTAGGTTTTGAACTAGGGTATCGTAGGTTTTCAACTAGGGTGTCGTAGGTTTGAACTAATGCTTTGTCTTAACGTTTTCTGAATGGGTGTCGTAGGTTTTGAACTAGGGTGTCCTAGGTTTTAAACTAGGGTGCCGTAGGTTTTCAATTAGGGTGTCATAGGTTTTGAACTAATGCTTTGTCTTACGTTTTCTAAATGGGTGTCGTAGGTTTTGAACTAGGGTGTCGTAGGTTTCAACTACGGTGTCATAGGTTTTGAACTAATGCTTTGTCTTAACGTTTTCTGAATGAGCATTGTAGGTTTTGAACTATGGTGTCCTAGGTTTTCAACTAGGGTGTCCTAGGTTTTCAACTAATGCTTTGTCTTAAAGTTTTCTGAACTAGGGTATCGTAAGTTTTGAACTAGGGTGTCGTAAGTTTTGAATTAGGGTGTCGTAGGTTTCAACTAGGGTGTCGTAGGTTTGAATTAATGCTTTGTCTTAACATTTTCTGAATGGGTGTCGTAGGTTTTGAATTAGGTGTCCTAGGTTTTGAACTAGGGTGTCGTAGGTTTTCAACTAGGATGTCGTAGGTTTTAAACTAATGCTTTGTCTTAACGTTTTCTGAATAGGTGTCGTAGGTTTTGAACTAGGGTGTCGTAAGTTTTCAACTAGGGTGTCGTAGGTTTTTCAACTAGGGTGTCGTAGGTTTTGAACTAATGCTTGTCTTAACATTTTCTGAATGGGTGTCGTAGGTTTTGAACTAGGGTGTCGTGGATTTCGAACTAGGGTGTCGTAGGTTTTCAACTAGGGTGTCGTAGGCTTTGAACTAATGCTTTGTCTAATGTTTTCTGAATGGGTATCAGGTTTTGAACTAGGGTGTCGTAGGTTTTGAACTAGAGGGTCGTAGTTTTTTAACAAGGGTGTCGTAGGTTTTGAACTAATGCTTTATCTTAACGTTTTCTGAATGGGTGTCGCAGGTTTTGAACTAGGGTATCGTAGGTTTTCAACTAGGGTGTCATAGGTTTTGAACTAATGCTTTGTCTTAACATTTTCTGAATGGGTGTCGTAGGTTTTGAACTAGGTGTCCTAGGTTTCGAACTAGGGTGTCATAGGTTTTCAACTAGGATGTCGTAGGTTTTAAACTAATGCTTTGCCTTAACGTTTTCTGAATGGGTGTCATAGGTTTTGAACTAGGGTGTCATAGGTTTTCAACTAGGGTGTCGTAGGTTTTCAACTAAGGTGTCGTAGGTTTTAAACTAATGCTTTGTCTTAACGTTTTCTGAATGGGTGTCATAGGTTTTGAACTAGGGTGTCGTAGGTTTTGAACTAGAGTGTCGTAGGTTTTCAACTAGGGTGTCGTAGGTTTTGAACTAATGCTTTGTCTTAACGTTTTCTGAATGGGTGTCGCAGGTTTTGAACTAGGGTATTGTAGGTTTTCAACTAGGGTGTCGTAGGTTTTGAACTAATGCTTTGTCTTAACGTTTTCTGAATGGATGTCATAGGTTTTGAACTAGGGTGTCGTAGGTTTTCAACTAGGGTGTCGTAGGTTTTGAACTAATGCTTTGTCTTAACATTTTCTGAATGGGTGTCGTAGGTTTTGAACTAGGGTATCGTAGGTTTTCAATTAGGGTGTCGTACGTTTTGAACTAATGCTTTGTCTTAACGTTTTTTGAATGGGTATCGTAGGTTTTGAACTAGGGTGTCATAAGTTTTGAAATAGGGTGTCGTAGGTTTTCAACTAGGGTGTCGTAGGTTTTGAACTAATGCTTTGTCTTAACATTTTCTGAATGGGTGTCGTAGGTTTTGAACTAGGGTGTCATAGGTTTTCAATTAGGGTGTCCTAGGTTTTGAACTAATGCTTTGTCTTAACGTTTTCTGAATGGGTGTCGTAGGTTTTAAACTAGGGTGTCATAGGTTTCGAACTAGGGTGTCGTAGGTTTTGAACTAATGCTTTGTCTTAACGTTTTCTGAATGGGCATCGTAGGTTTTAAACTAGGGTGTCCTAGGTTTTGAACTAGGGTGTCGTAGGTTTTCAACTAGAGTGTCATAGGTTTTAATCTAATGCTTTGTCTTAACGTTTTCTGAACTAGGGTATCGTAAGTTTTGAACTAGGGTGTCGTAGATTTTCAACTAGGGTGTCGTAGGTTTTGAACTAATGCTTTGTCTTAACGTTTTCTAAATGGGTGTCATAGGTTTTGAACTAGGGTGTCATAAGTTTTGAACTAGGGTGTCGTAGGTTTTCAATTAGGGTGTCGTAGGTTTTGAACTAATGCTTTGTCTTAACGTTTTCTGAATGGGTATCGTAGGTTTTGAACTAGGTTGTCGTAGATTTCAAACTAGGGTGTTGTAGGTTTTCAACTAGGGTGTCGTAGGTTTTGAACTAATGCTTTGTCTTAATGTTTTCTGAATGGGTGTCGTAGGTTTTGAACTAGGGTGTCGTAGATTTTGAATTAGGGTGTCGTAGGTTTTCAAACTATGGGTACTTGATTTTATTTTCTTATGCTAATGGTGTTGCTGGATTATGGAGGGGCACCTTTAAGTTTCTAGACTCATGAAAGCCCGCAGAGGGGATAAATGATGCATTAGGGTCCACTTTTCACATCCTTTCTCCTCGATGGAAATGACAGGTTTCAGCATAAGAATTTTGTCTTGGAAATATTGAGTATATATTTTAACATATGATTCCATGCTGCTGTCACCACAGCTAGATCCAGTTACAAAGATCACGCCTCCAAAATAATGGTTGGGAGCTTTAGAAGAGAGGGGGACGAGGGAGGAAAAAGAAGAGGCGAGTGAGATTAAAATAAAACCCAAGTGCCGGGAATAATACATCATAAAAATTAAGCTTCCCAATATTGGACATTCAGTAACTTCACTAAGGATGCTCAAGCTTAACACTCGACATGTTTGACATCAGAAGACAACCATTACAAGCTTTCTGTTTTCCCAGAAAAACATAAACAGCTTCCATGCAAGATCCCACCACTGACAAATACGCATTTCTTGTTGAAAATTTAAAACTGTTTTGGTCGTTCAGACAGATACAGTTCAGTTGTTTAGAGCAGAACATTCTTCTAAATTCCGTTGACAGGGTTCTAACTGGATTGATAGGATCATCCTAAAAGCAGAGAGACAAAACCAAGAGGACTGCTACTTAGAGAAACGGAGGAAGTAGCACCCATGGCGGAGGATATTTAGGTCGCCCATTGTAACGACCCGGGCCCACGGGTCTGTTTCACAAGAAAGCAAGACGGACAAGGTCCACACCAACTTGAGCCACCACAGCCCAAAAAGGGATCTAATTGGTGCCTTGTCCTTCTTGCTTAACCGGTTATAAACCACTCAACCAATTCCTAATTTCCCAATGTGGGACTATTGGGAGGGGCATCACAATCTACCCCCTTACAGAGGCGACGTCCTCGTCTCCATGGGCAATTGATCACAACCACCAGGCAGGCAGGATTCTAGAGGTGGCCCACATAGGTTCAAGAGGTGGCTCCCATTCCCCATGGATGTAGCACTTTGCCCTGTGTGGCACTTAGCTCCTGCACTTCCGACTGGTGCATGGCTTTGATACCATATTGTAACGACCCGGACCCACGGGCCCGTTTCGTTACAAGAAAGCAAGACGGACAAGGTCCACACCAACTTGGGCCACCATAGCCCAAAAAAGGATCTAATTGATGCCTTGTCCTTCTTGCTTAACCGGTTATAAACCACTCAACCAATTCCTAATTTTTTAATGTGGGATTATTGGGAGGGGCATCACACCCATCTTTCCCATCAAATATCTACAGATATAGGAGCATGGGTAAGAAACAATTGTAATAGCATATGTAAACCACTAGATTACCAGATTGATTAGCATCGTGAAGAATCATTAATTAAAATATGCAAATATTTCTACTTTATGTGGAAACTAGAGAAAATGATAATGGGCCATATAGAACGTCATAGAGCAATGCCTAGTATTCAGTTAATAAGAACATGATCAAGATGATCAAGGGTTGGAAGGAAGATGTAGAGAGTAGCGAAAAAACCAAACAATGACATGAGATGCAACTGGATATAAGTAGGATTTTATGGTGCGTGAGTGCATGCTTGGATGCATGGAGAGCTGCTATTGTTTATCCAAAAAAAGATAACCACTGTTCAAAACCTACGATACCCTAGTTGAAAACCTACAATACCCTATTTCAAAACCTACGACACCCTAGTTCAAAACCTACGACACCCATTCAGAAAACGTTAAGGCAAAGCATTAGTTGAAAACCTACGACACCCTAGTTCAAAACCTACGACATCTATTCAGAAAACGTTAAGACAAAGGATTAGTTCAAAATCTACGATACCCTAGTTGAAAACCTATGACACCCTAGTTCAAAACCTATGACACCCTAGTTCAAAACCTACGACACCGATTCAGAAAACGTTAAGACAAAGCATTAGTTCAAAACCTATGACACCTAGTTGAAAACCTACGACACCCTAGTTCAAAACCTACGACACCCTAGTTCAAAACCTACGACACCCATTCAGAAAATGTTAAAACAAAGCATTAATTCAAAACCTACGACACTCTAGTTGAAAACATACGACATCTTAGTTCAAAACCTAGGACACCCTAGTTAAAACCTACGACACCCATTCAGAAAACGTTAAGACAAAGCATTAGTTGAAAACCTACGACATCCTAGTTCAAAACCTACGACACCCTAGTTCAAAACATACGACACCCATTCAGAAAACGTTAAGACAAAGCATTAGTTCAAAACTTACGACACTCTAGTTGAAAACCTATGACACCGTAGTTCAAAACCTACGACACCCATTCAGAAAACGTTAAAACAAAGCATTAGTTCAAAACCTACGATACCCTAGTTGAAAACCTACGATACCCTAGTTCAAAACCTATGACACCCTAGTTCAAAACCTACGACACCCATTTAGAAAACGTTAAGACAAAGCATTACAACATCACAAAAAAAATTCTGACATAAGCTAAAAAAATTATGATACCTCATTTGTAAACTTACGACACCCTAGTTGAAAACCTACAACACCCATTCAGAAAACGTTAAGACAAAGCATTACAACATCCCAAAAATATTTGGTATAGGCAAAAAAAAATTAGACACCCCAGAAAAAATGTCTGATACAAGCCAAAAAAGAAATTACAACACCCCAGAAAAAATTTTTCAGGCTAGATGATGAGGACCTTGAGAAATTGAACAAATGCTTTTTGAGCAGCAAAGCTTTTAAGAAGTTAGAGTTTAAGGAACACAGATGAACCAAAGCTGATGAATCATCAAAAGATAGCACCAAAGCTGATGAATCCTCCAAAGCTATCGGCGCACCAAAAAGACCGTTGATCTCCAGACGAAACTCATCCGGTTCCTAAATGCCGGTGTCATCGGCACCGAGCCCCTTCCGTCAAGGTATGCCAAGGCGGTGATACTGGTCCAAACTAACACTCTTATGCATGCCTACTTCTACCCACCATTTTATCTGGTAGGAGTCCTGGAAGCCATCGTCAAGCTCATGAACCATAACCTCAACCCCAAACTCCCGCTCCGCGGCACCATCATCCACAAGAAGAATGTTTTACAATCAGAAAGAATTTTTTTATCAGCAAAATCTAAATAAGATGGCGGGTTGAAGTAGGCTGGAGGGAAAGGGCATTTTCGTTTGCACACCAATGGTGAAAGGCTGAACGACTTTTAATGGATGTCACGATCAAAAAGTAACATTATCCCCTTGCTATTCTGTCCCATCGTGTTAGGCCATATAGGATCCATATGGATCAATAAGAAGGAACGGTGTAGCCCATGTAGGATTTGCTGCACCGGAGGCGGTGTACAAAGACTTTTCCGCTATACCAATATAGCTCGTAGCAATAGCTATGCGGAGCCATCATGGCATGATGGCCCAATAGGTTGAGGCCCACGCCATCCTTGTTAGTTCAACACGGCTCATTTGACACTTCTACTTAGGATATATTAGAGATGGTTCAAGGAAGAGAATTATCGTAAAGGGTGGTCCATCTCAAAATGTCTTATGACACTCAATCACGGGTTAGGCCCAATAGTGGCACACTACAAAGAGGTGTGCTATAATGCTAGTGTGCTACAATGCTCAATTAGTCTTGAGGTGGCACTATAGCACTAGCCTCGAATTACAACCAATGATAATATAACATCTAGAGACTGACCAAAATTTTAGGACTAACTAATGCCCACGAGAGTCATTGAGCTTGATTCAAGTTGACTTGTACCTAATACAGATAAATCATTGCAGTCGAGCAAATGAAGTTTAAAGCAAACCGATCACAATCCAACCAAGTTATTTTAGTGACTAGAGTACAGACTTAAGCTCAATCCTTGAAAGTAGGGGGTAAGTAATATAGTATGAGCTTGATTAGCATACGTGATGGTGATACATGGTGTGATTGAAAGGTGACATAATATGGCTAACTAGATCACTACATGTGTTCTCTCAAAAATGAAAGTTACAGACAAAAGAAACTTCCACGAAAGCTACTAATCTATTTAAGATAAGTTCCATCAATGGTGTTAACTAATTTGAGTAAAAGTCCATTGTTCTATTTGGAAAGAATTTTGCAAGCCCAATTTGAGAGGGCTCCATCAAAGCATCACCCTATCCAAGGATTCAACTCATTCGAGCTATCCATCAATGAGCATCCTAATCTTAGAAAGACACTTTTAAAATTCCTATAAAGTCAACTTCGGATCATCAGGTAAACCAAATTCTAACTTAAGTTTAAAAACTTAAAGAGCCAACCAAAGGATCTTTAGGTCTGTCTTTTACTTTCTAGGTTAACTTGAGCATTGAAGGATTCTTTCAGAAAAAATCTCTAGAATTCTTTTTCTTTTCTTCTTTCTTTTTTCTCTTGCAAGAGCATGCATAGATTAGCTGAAAAGTGCTTTATCATCTGATTAACTGAAAAGTGCTTTATCATCTTAGTTACGTTTTTTTTTTTTTATCAATTGGTATTTACAAACCAATTTTTAGATGCCAACAAAAAGTAATGGGCATGTCCTTGGGAGCCAGATTGTATGATGAAGGCTTTCAAGGCATTTCTAGGATTCATAAGTACTTATTGCTCTAAGAAAATAGGCGAGCATAGATCTAACTAAGGAGATTAGAATCATGTATAATTCAAGCTATGCATTCTAGATTGATTATGTTCATGGGAGTCTTCTCTGCATCTAAAGTAATTTTTAATTAGGCAAGAGAAAGAACCATCAATTTAACCAAGCAAATTGTTGGCGCTTAAAATAAGAAGAAATTTGTTTCTCCAAAGTAGATAATTGATGCAAGCAAGTTTGATGGACATGAAAAATGTATTATTTGGAAGAACATAGCAGGATGAGTTTGGAAAGGAGTCTGAAACAAGAGAGATGGTAGGGTCCAAGGATGCCATTGGCTTTGATAATCGGTTTTGATGCTATACAAACCAATAACATCTTTTGGGAAAATAAGTGTTTGGTAAAAAGAGAAAGGAACACTATGATATATCAAAGGCACTATATTTGGTAAGATAAATATATACATTATATTGAAACTTTACAGAAGACTAGTTGGTACAATATAGTGATATGACAAAGATATGCTGGCAATTATTTACTTGCATGCCAATATCTATTTCCTTGATTGTAACCATATACCATTATTTTTTTGTTTGTCATTATTTGTTTCCTTTAAATAGGAGTAAATATCGATGGAACTAGCAAGTGTGGTTGGTGAATTAAATTTGGTGGTGTTGACTGGTGATGATGCCCTGTCAACCTTGTTCTACTTTTAGAAAGAATTATAATGTTATGTTTTGTTGAAGGCATGATAGTCAAGTTCTTCATTAATTACATCTTGCATAAGCATTAATGTAAATCATTTTTTGACTATAATTACAAGTATGAATCCAATTGATCTTTATTGCTATTATTATATTAAATATCTAGGTTTATACCTTTACAACACTTGTGTAATTTAAATGTTATAATAAAAGTTCATTTTTTAATTTTATATTATTAAATTTAAATTTAAAAATTATAATTCTTTATGTTTTGCTCTTTGCATCTAGAATCCAATGAGATAAAAAATAAATAAACCTATGTAGTAGACTAAAAAATTTTCTAAATTTTAAAAGAAAGTTTAGTTGACTTAGAACTATAAATTAAAAATAAATATTTTTAAAAAATTATAAAAATAAAAACAACATTTATCTTGAAATTTTTTACATTCACTAAATAATTTATATTTACATTTAAACTTAAAAAACAGATAAGAACAAATGTTCAAGAATTTACTTTTTTTAATGATTAATTGTCAAATACCAATTTGATGGCCCTGCTAGAGATAGACTAAAAGATATGCTTTATGTTATGTCTTTATATTTTAATGAGAATTTATTTTGAGCAATGTGTGCCATTTACTATATATATGTGCATGTGTCCAGTATTTACAAAGAGTATTTGATCTAGTGTGTAGAGCACTGCTTACACACAGAAGACTAGATCATCGGTTCTTTTGGAATACAAGTTTATTGTTCACAGTTTTAGATGAATTGGACACACCATCAGTAGAACTGTAGCACAAATTTTTAGTAGGTCTGTCTTGACTACGGGGAATGGTTTATTCTAACTATTTATGCTAGTACACTTTGTGTGTATTGAACAGGACCCAGTTGAGTTAATTATTTTATACTGACTTTATAAAATAATTTAAAACTCATGAATATTATGATTACTTATGCTCTTAATCCGAATTCTATTTCTAGACGTGTATGTAGTGATTGCTTTGATTACACATAGAGTGAGATTCTATATGAGTCAATAAACTCAGTGGGTTGGGCAATAACATTATATATATGGTGAATATTAATAGTTGAAGGAAACCACGTCCTGATAAATTGGATTGATGATATCCCTTGAGGAAGCTTATAAGTTTTGATTGTATCAAATCTTGCAAGTGGATTTTGAATCCGATACATCAAATAAGTTAAGTGGATAAGTCTCAAGGATAATAAAATCCAATTAAATTATATCAGTAATTAAATTTAATTGGTAGATATCTGTAATCTTAACGTGGGGAGATAATAAGTATTTAATATTAAAGGCTCGAAAATATAAATTCAAATATGATTAGGAGTACAATTATAATTCTTTAGTGGAATGAATTGTAATTTACGTAATTGAATCCAATCCGGGGTAGGATTGGAGATTTAATTACGTGGGAAGTTCTTTTCATATTTGTCTATTGGTCCCTATTGTAGCCCTATAAATACCCTCTTACTTGGTTGCTAGGGTTAAGGTTTTGAGAAAAAAAAAAAAGAAACCCTAGGACGGCCAAGAGATCCCACCATCTTGTGAGAGGAAGAAGGTATTTTCGAGAATACGGCGGAAGGCTAAAAGGTTGAGGTCGAGCAATCGAATCAAAGTGTTCCAAAGTTCAAATCTGAAGGTATGATCTTGTACTCATAGATTAGAACGGTAAAAAATTTTTATATTACTCATATACGCTGTAGCCGTAATCTTGGGATATTCCGCGTTTCCCAACAGGCCCTAATTTGAAGCAATCGTAGTATTTCTAGAGTGTTGTTACCTTTTATTTTTCAAAATAAAGTTTTTCTAAAGCATCGTTATTTAATCTTTTCGATAAAAAAAAAGAAAATAGAAAGGTCCATGTGGACTATAATTAATTTTTAAAAAATTTACCATCCAATTTAAACTCAACACTCGGTTGCTAAGGAGAAAGATATGACCGCTTTAAATAAACCCACTTAGACAAAGAGATAACATATGTTTTCTATATTAATTGCCTAAAATTTATAGTTGTGTTTCTAATATAAATCTCAACCACTTGTGTGATAAGGAGCAATTAATACATGCAGTATTTGATCGAAATAGTAGTTGAGATGGGGAGTAACATATTATGGCCAAATAATTAACTAGTTTTAGGACAACATGAATGATAATTTTGTTATACCATTTATCATTGCGATGCTTCTTTGCTATGGAATTAACAGCCTTGGGCACCATTGGAAATGTTTACAATGAATGAAGGGGAAATATGGATCTCATTTAGAACAAATAGCAGGTTTAATAAAATCCAATCATACCTAGGTCTAGATTGGAATTGCATTAGTTAAGATAGAACCTAGTCCAATTTCCATATTTGAATATCTAATAAGAAAATTTTTTTGGTTGATGGTTCAGCATCTTGATAGCCTGAGATTATTATATAGATTATCACATTTGGCAATTGACCTAGTAATTTTAAGGGTTAGTTTGATTTCTAATAATTAAATATTAATAATTTAATTTTTTTAAAAGGTAGGTATCTAAGATTATCAAAGAATGATAATATCAAATTATACTTTTTAGCTTCTATATAAATATTTAATAATATTTGATTTTATATATTTAATATACACTAGTAATATTTAATTATTTAAACATTATTTTATATACTTAAATTTAAATATTAAATTATATTATATATTAATATTAAATTTAAAATTTTAAATAATATTAAAATTTCATATAATAGTATATAAATATAAAATTTAAAATTATTAGTATTTTTGACCTTCTTACCTATTATATTATATATATATTATAAATTAATTAAATATATATTACTAAATAATATAATATATTATTTGTAAAATGATTGTACAAAGAATCCTTTTTTTTTTACTAGAACATTTCATCCTTGAGAAAGATAAATAAAAGCCAATTAAAAATAAAAATTATAATAAAATATTAATAGAATTTAAGAATATGATAATATAAAATTATGTATTTTTAGGAATTTGAACAAACATTATTAAGGAAAACCGAACATAATAATCTTGCATCCCTAATATTTTGATTGCTAAATACAAGATTAAAAAATTACTTGATTAATAAAATCAAACGTTATCTTAAATAGATTTGTCATCCTCCCACAATTTTATTAAATTTTGCTCTAGAATTGTATTTTATTTATATATGTAGACACAAGAATAAATATAGATATCATCCATATCTTATTTGTATTTTAAACCAAATATAAAAAAATATATTTTAATATTTATTTAAAATTTATATCGATATTCAAGTTATTTAATATTCTTTATCAGATAAATTTTTAGTCCAGATTAAATGCTTTCTCCAAAGTGTGAAAAAAGCTCCCGAGGGGATAGCCTACCTCAATTTTTAATTGAGGTTTGGACGTTGTGAGATTTCTCAAGTAATTGAAAAAAAAGGCTTAGATGAGTTAAGTATGTAATAATTTTAAAAACAAATTACAATTATTTTTATTACAATAAAAATAATAAATATTATTAATCAAATCATAATTTGACCTGATTTTTTAAAAATACAATAATAAATTCTATAACAAGCCTTGGTAATAGTTATAAGAAAGAAAATTCATATTATAATAATGATAAAAAATGCATTATTTGATCATAATATTCTAAAAAATAAAATATTATTTTCTTTACAATATTAAAAACATGTGTTCTAAAATTGGGAAAATAATTTTTTAAAAAAGTTTTTTTCCTTTTTTGATGCTGGAAATATCCTTTCACTTTCTATAGATTATGATACAATCCTCACTATAACTTCAAAAGAAAGGACATAGCAAAAAAATAAACAAAAAAATATAATCAAATAAGAAAAAATTAATAAAATATTTTTTAAAATCATACTTAAAAAGCCTTTTTTTTCTTGTTATTTTCTCACGACTTCTTTATAAATTATATCACAAGTAGATGGAGAAAATTTTCAATCCAGATAGATAGCCAAGATAAGAAATATTTCATTGCAATATCTATGAGAGAAAATAAATATATATGAGTATAAAAATATCTATAGATAAAAAAAACAATCATTGCTAATATCATATTTATAATTCATATATTTTAATTTATAATTTATATTATTTTTTGAAGCGTGCATCGAATTTGATCCAATGTGCAAACCTAGATGCAGAATTAAATTTTAAATAAAAATTATTTTAATCAGATAAATTGATGATAGGATAATCCTCGTAATTCAAAGATTTTGGCTAGTCAATGCGCAAACCAAGGCTCGGGAGGATTCTGTTGGCCAAGATGGTAACCCAAGAGGGGGGATGAATTGGGTTCTTAAAAATTTTAACACTTTTAAACTATGTTCTTTGATATAAAAGTGCTTGAGTGCAATGTATAGATAAATGCTAAGCACAAATAAATGAGATAGAGAGAGAGACAAAGCACGGCAAACACAAAGATTTTATAGTGGTTCGGTGTATCCAACACCTACGTCTACTCCCAAGCAGCACTTGGGTCCACACTATAATCCACTTGATTACAGTTGAGTTGTTTTACAAGCTCACAATCAAAACTTGTTGTTTTCCTCAGGATCACAACGAACCCAACTGGTTTTCACAGGCTCACCAGCACAAAACCTAACCACAAGCATCCTTAGCCTGTTTGAAGTATACTACTTCCACTAATTCAATCTCCCGATTGAATTAGCAAACAACAATGAAAATATAGTTTTGAATACAAAATAGCTCCTCAAATAAGCAAATATGCAATTAAATAAATAAAGGTAAGAAAAGCATGTTTGAAGCGATTTGGATGTGTGCTTTTCTTCTTTTCCTTTTCTCCCTTGAATGATTGAATCAGGCCTCAGCTCAGATTCCTAACAAAAATCGCAGTTGAGAAGTTGAGGAAAAACATGGCTTTTGCTTTCTTCCTCTTCACTTGGAAAATCCTTCGATTTTGAGCTTTGAATGCTTTAGATTTTCTTTGGACTCTCTAGGATTGATGGATTTGAGCTCTGAGTCTCTCTCTTTGATTTCTCTCTCTTTCTTTCACAAGATTTTCGATTTTCCACTAAATATTTCTCTCTTTCTGTTCCTTTTTTTTCAAACGGATGAATCCCCTTTGTATAGACTTCTTAATCCAAGGTTTTTGATGGAAAACTAGCCATTGTGAGATGCTTGGATGTTTTTACACATAAAAAAAAACAGCCGTTAGAAGTTAGGTGAAAAATATTACCATTTGAGCTGATCTGTCACTTTTGAAAATCCGCATCTAACATGTTGGAGTCGGCTCCAACTTTTCATGTGTCGGCTCCAGATCGGGGTGTCCAAAAATAGCAATAAAAGTTGTTGAGGAGTCGGCTCTGAAAAAGTATTGTGTCGGCTCAGCGCTTTCGGGAGTCGGCTCCAGAATTCAAGGTGTCGACTCTAACTGTCTAAAAAAACATGCTCTCGGTACTCAGGTTAGAGTCGGCTCCAGAAACTCGGGTGTTGGCTCCGCAACTCCGGACCGTGCCAAATCCTAGAAGAGTTCTGATACTCTCTGGGGTCAGCTCCTGACTGTTTGGGTGTCGACTCTAAGTTCTGAACTTAAATAATTTCCTTTCAAATTTGATTCAAAACTTATTCCTTTATTCTTTTTGATTAATTAATCATCCTTAATGCCTGAAACACTTATCAAATATATCAGAAACATGATTAATATACTCATGTCTTTTGTTAATCATCAAAATCAATAATTGGGTCAACAATCTCTCCCTTTTTGATGATGACAAAACACTGAGTATATGCATAAGCAATTAACGCATAATTACTACTCAATTTAAAATAAAAGTTAAGCTCCCCCTTAATGAGGTAGCTCCCCCTAAACTTGTGCATATGTTAAGTTCATTGAATCTTCGTACATATCTTGAATTCATTTGAACAACATATATCATTGAAGTATTATTCTTAAGTGTCATTCTCTTTATTATCTTTTCCCATTGTTCATTCGAGTATTATTCTTAAGTGTCATTCTCTTTATTATCTTTTCACATTGTTCATTCAATTATCATTTTATGCATATACAATTTACTTCTCCCCTTTTTTTGTAATCAACAAAAAGGTTAAGAAGTTGCAAATAGTACAAATCAATGCATTAAGTGAATCAATACATTAAGTGAATCAAAGTTCAATCCAAGTCACTCAATATCAAAATTCAAAGATAGCAAATATGATATTCATTAAGATATCAAAACATTACATCACAATTATTTTCATACATCATTCAACTATAACAAAATGTTACTTCAATTACATCAAAACATCAAAATATATTAACCTAAACATCAACTTCTAATTACATCAAAAGCAAATCAAATATCAAAAGCTAAAAACATCAATGTCTAAGGAGTCTTTTGAGTTCTTCTAAAATTTTTCCATTCCTTCACTTTAAGTCCTGATAAATTCATTTAATCTTCTATCAAAGAATGCAGATACCACTATAATTTTCTCCTGTAATTCTATATTGCATCTAGAGTAAGTCTCAGAATCTCCTCCAATTTCTTTGAGTTCCTCAAATATATTCATGAGATCAGTCTTCAAAGCTTCTGAAGGGATCCCAGAGTGAATTCAATCTTGCTCACTCTATCATTTAAGGCATAGAACATTTCTCTCAAGCTCATAAGACCGTTATCGAACTCAATCTTCATCTCTTCTTTATGACTAGCAAATAGTCCTTTAAGTTGCTCTAATTGGATAGCAGAAAAACTAGCAGATGATTGAACTAAAGAGGAAGGAGCAGGTGGAGCAGGAGGTACACAATGACTGAGGCCAGGTGAGCTGTGCCTCACTGATGGTCTTGCCTCAGAAGGGTCAGGCTCAGAAGTCTCAGTAACTCTGTCTTCAGAATGACCTTTCCTCTCTCACTGACCATTAATCTTCACAAAGCCCATCCGATGAATAGTGGCAAGGCTATAGTAGTCTGTATACCTAAGATTTTTTATGGGTTCACTTTCAGAAATTACCACTCCTTGGCTTTGGAATACTAAGGTCAAAATCATACCGTAGGGCAGGGAGGATCTCTTTTTACTACCAGCTTCAGCTATATACCAAATTATCATGCCAGGCAAATTGATAGGCTGACATGTAATCACACTATCCATAACAGCAATGTCTCGTTCCGAGACATACTCAAAACGTCATGTCTTCGGAAACAAGATCCTACTACAAATATTGTGAAGCAATCTCAGTTCCAAAGGCAATTGGTTAGCTCTTATCTATTCAAACTCTTCCACATCTCTGCCTAACATCCTTGACAATGCGGCACTCCTGTTGCTATGGACATTAGCTATAACTCCGGTAACAAGGATTCCTAGCAGATTTCCCAAAATCTCAGATGTAAGGTGAACCCTAATCCCTCTGACAAAACTAATAATCCCGCCATCACCTCTAGAAAGATTTGAATAGAACTCCTTAACCAAGGTGGGGTATGTCGGAACATCTAGGGAACAGATTTTTTCCCAACCCATATCTTTGATTTGTCTTCCAATTGAAAAACCCTCATCTTCAAATAATCCAAAATTGAC
>UESW01003944.1:24716-72702 GCA_900491605.1 Calamus simplicifolius | reverse complement strand
CTGAGGCCCCCAGACCTTCTATGAGACATTCATCACCTGAGCCTCCTCAGTGCTCGTCTGTTCCAACTCCTGCTCCTGATTCTACCCCTGCTCCTGCTATTGCTCCTGCTCAGTCTTCAACTCTATCATCTGGTAGCTTTTCTGATGTACAGTTAGATCAGCTTAGATCATTATTCAAATCTGAGATAAGTGTGCATGAAAATAGACTGAAAGAAGAATTTGATGAAAAGTTTATGAATTTAAAAGAAGCCTTATATTCACTTAGTGATCGGGTTGCATCGATTGAATCTACTCTCAGTTCATCTACCAGCTCCTTAAGTGAAGACTTAAAGAATATCTTTGGAGAACTTAAGGATATCTGCGGTGACTCAGAGACCTATTCCCAGTGCAACGCGAGCTTCAGGATAAAATTACATCTGCTTGTACTTTTGTTGATAATAAGCTTAAAGATTATGTTAGACTTCAATGTGAAGGGATGAAGCAGATTGTTGATCACTTGAATAGAATTACTAGAAGAAACTTTTAATTTTTTATGTAATCTCTTTTTGATGTAATCAAGTTTACTTTCAATGCAATGAGCAAGTTTACATTTTCATGTATATCATTTTGAAGTAATGAGAAAGTTTGATGCATTACTTATGTCTATTTCAATGCAAGTATCCTTGAATACTTTGAATGATTATCCTCAATTGATAATTTAAATAGAAAAAGATAAAGAATGTTATTGATATTGAACTTCCTAACCTTTTTGTTGATTACAAAAAAGGGGGAGAGATTTTATTCAATCGTATATGCCTTCAATTCAATCAAAGTTTAATTTTGAAAGAGGGAGAGCATAAGGGGAAGAGATAAATTGAATTTCATAAAGAAAATGCTTAAGTTTCTGAATTAAAAATTTTTGAATGATTTATAAAATTAAGGTTCATAGGGGAAGCTACCTCATTGAGGGGGAGCCTTTCCATGAACACAATAGTTGATTTTGGAATCATAAATTTTTCAATTTTATAATGCATATACTCAATGTTTTTGTCATCATCAAAAAGGGGGAGATTGTTGAGAAATTATTGAAACATAATTGCCCCAACTTTATTGATTTTGATGATTTCCAAAAGCCATGAGTACCTTAAAGAATACAATGAGTTTATTTATCAAAAACTTGAGCTTATTCAAATTGAAAGGAATGGACTATCAATGTTAAATTTAATGAGTTTTGAATCTATTAGAAAAAGGAGTTTCAAGCTCTATGCTTAAAAGATTTCAAAAAGGAATTTTTACACATTATAATTCAATCTATTAATTTTTGAAACATGTCTTGAATCCATGCTTAATATCATATTTAATGTATTCAAGTCACATTTATATTTTAAATTTATTCTGGGACGAATTTCAAAGTCAATCAGAATAATATCTGACTTTTGATACGTTCTGGAGCCGACTCTAGAGTTTCAGAGTCGACTCCTGCAGCCACAGAGTTTTCTGATTTTCTCGAGTCGACCCTTGGTTTTCAAGAGTCGACCCCTGACTCTTTGCGAGCCGACTCCTATCTGTGCGAGCCACTCCGCTCAAACAATAAAAACCATGTTTTTTGAGCACTCTCGAGTCGACTCCCCATTTTCCTCGAGTCGACCCCCGACTTTCGGGAGCCGACACTTTAGTTTTCGCGAGTCGACCCTCCAATGTTTAAAATGTTTCTATTTTTAGTAATCGACTTCGAGCCGACTCCCACAGAGCTCGAGTCGACTCTGCGAAATCTGGGCGCGATTTTTAACGATGACACATCAGCCCCAACGGTAAGATTTTCAAATAACGGCTATTTTTCTTTGTCTCTAACGGATATATTCTTGCAGATTCTATAAATAGAGGAGCTCTTTTCAAATCAAAAATTCAGAGAAAATCAAAAAGAGAGAAAAGAATATCTTTCAAAAAGAGGAAAAAACAGAGCTTTCATAGGAAAATCTTTAGCTCGAAATAGAGTGATTCAAAAGGAGTGAAATCAAAGAGAAAGATTCGTCTGCTCCATCTCATCAATCCACAAGAGTCAAGAGAAAATCCATAAGCGTTTAAAAGATCAAATCAAAGGATTTTTAAAAGGAGAAAAAGCTTCATCTCAACTCCAAAGTCTTCAACGGTCAAGAATCTTGCTGAGGCCTGATTCAACACTTCAAGAGGAGTTAAAGAGAAGAAGGAAGAAAGCCAAAGCCACTACCATCTGCAATACTATTAGGCTTTTCTAACTCTTTATTTTATACTTCATTTGTATATTTCTCAAGGGGAGCATTTCATTATCCAAACACTGTTATTTTGATTGTTTGCTGATTCAATCAGTGGATTGAATCAGTGGAGGTTGATATACCTCGTTGCAAGCCGGAGTGCTTGTGTTGGGTTAGTTGTGAGCCCGTAAAAACAACTTGTAGGGTTTTGTGCTGGTAAGCCCGAGTTAAAACCGGCTGGGTTCGTTGTGCACCCAGAAAACAACAAGTTTGAGTTGTGAGCTTGGAAAACAACTCGGTTGTAATCTAGAGAGATTATAGTGTGGACCCAAGTGAATCTTGGGAGTGGACGTAGGTGTTGGTTGCACCGAACCACTATAAAATTATCTTGTGTTTGCCGTGCCATATTTTCACTCTCTCTATCTCTCTTTATCTGTTTGTGTATTAATTTAAGTTAGCCTCTCACTTGCACATCTTGCTAACTAATCAACTAAAGTTAAAAAGACTTAAATTTTTAAGAACCCAATTCACCCCTCCCCCTCTTGGGTTGCCATCTGGGCCAACACCATTATTATGAATAAAATATTTACAACCAAATGCATGAAAATAACTAATGTTTGGTTTTCTATTATGCCATAGTTCATAGGGAGTCTTTTTAAGAATTGGCCTAATTAAAGCTCTATTAAGGATGTAACATGCTGTGTTTATAGCTTCCACCCAGAAGTACTTTGGGAGTTGGCTTTCACATAGCATGGTACGGGCCATGTCTTCTAAAGTCATATTTTTTCTTTCTACGACTCCATTTTGTTGGGATGTCCTAGGTGCAGAAAAATTATGATGAATGCCATGTTCAGTGCAGAAATTTTCAAATAAATAATTTTTAAATTTTGTTCCATGATCACTTCTAAGAGACACTATGGTGTTGTTTTCTCATTAGTGATTTTCTTAAAGAATTTTAGAAATATCGAGAAAGTCTCATCCTTGTGAGTCAAAAATAATACCCAAGTGAATCTAGAATAATTATCTACTATCACAAGACCATATTTCTTTCCTTCTAAACTAGTGGTTCTAGTAGGTCCAAAAAGGTCCATGTGAAGTAGCTCTAGTGGCCTAGAAGTGAAAATAATATTATTAGATTTAAAAGAATTTCTAGTCTATTTTTTAAATTGACATGCATCACAAATTTTGTTATTTTCAAAATCTAACTTTGGAAGTCTTTTAACTAAATCCATTCTAATTAATTTTGAAATTAAGTGTGTGCTTGCGTGACCTAATCTACGATGTCACAACCATCCGATCTCATTAATCTTAGCATTATCAGCAATTAAGCAATGATTACTAGTAGACAAATTGTCTAAATCTATTAAGTATACATTGCCATTTCTATATCCAATAAATACAATGCTATTGTTAATGGGATTAGAAACAGTGCAAATAGAAGATTCAAATGAAACTTTGAAACCTTTATCACACAATTGGCTAATGCTAATTAAATTATGTTTTAAACCATCAACATAAAAAATATTTTTTATAAAAGTGGATGGAGTTATTTAAATTTTATCAAATCTCATAATTTGGCCTTTACCATTGTCTCCAAATGTAGCAACTCCTCCTCTTTTATCTTCAAAAGTGATAAATTGCTCCTTGTCACCCGTCATATGCCTTGAGCAGCCGCTATCAAGATACCACTTTCGTTTTGATCTTTTGGCCGCAAGATACTCCTGCAAGATGATCAAACTTTCTGTTTAGGTACCCAAGCTTTCTTGGGTCCTTCATGATTAGTTGCAATAAAAATTATTCCTTTTGGAACCCATATTTTCTTTCCTTTAATCATTGAGTTCTTGTTAGTTTTTTTTTAATATTACATTCGTATGATTTGTGTCCTTTTAAACCACATTTGAAACAAGTAATATTAGGAGATTGACCAGCACTACAAAAATGTTTTTCAAAGATTTTTGCTTCCTAAGAGGATTACATCCTAATCTTGCCTTGTCAAAAATAGCTTTTTGACTATCTAAAATCATGTTTAATTTAAAGAACTTAAAGTAAATCTATCAACTATATCCTTATATTTTTTAATTTCTTTCTTTAACTTAATATTTTCATTAGAAATTGATTCCTTTTTCTTTAAAAATCTTCTTTTTCAGATTTCATATCTTTAATTTCAAGAGCTAATTCATTTTTCTCTTTAAGAAGGTTTACATTTTCAGTTTTTAAAGATTTGTTCTTCTTTTTCAAAACTTTGAAATCAGCAACTAATTCATTAAATGCATCAAATAATTCTTCAAATATAAAGTCATGAGTTTCAGAACTTATCTCATCATCTTCTTTTGTCATGAAGCAAATGTTTGCAACTTCCTTTTATTCCTCCTTGGAAGATGATTCTTCACTATCACTCCATGTTGTAACATATATTTTTTTTTTCTTCTTATACCCCTTTTTCAATTGAGGACATTCATATTGAAAATGTCCCGGCTTCTTACATTCATAGCAAGTCAAGGGTTCTTTTTCTTTTCTTTCTCCTTCTTTTTTCCCTTTCACCTTCCATCTTAATTCCAGATTTCTTTTTATGGAAGGGTCTCCTTCTTTGCATGAATTTCTTAAACTTTCTAGCAAGGAGAGCTGTCTCATCATCTTCTTCTTCATCCTCATTGTTGCTTTCCTTAATTTCTGCAGCCTTAAGAGCAATAGTTCTCTTCTTCTTGACGTCTTCCTCTATATGCTGCTTCATTGTTAATTCATGGGTCATCAATGATCCAAGTAGCTCCTCCAAATGTAAGGCATTGAGGTCCTTGGCTTCTTGGATTGCAGTCACCTTTGCTTTCTATGACCTTGGAAGAGACCTAAGAATTTTACGAACCAACTCAGAGTTAGTATAGGTCTTGCCAAGACTCTTTAAACTATTTATAATATCAGTAAATCTAGTATACATGCAGGTTATAGATTCAGTTTATTCCATGCTAAATAATTCATATTTATGAACAAGAATATTAATTTTAGATTCTTTAACTTGATTTGTACCCTCATGGGTAACCTCTATCCTATCACATATTTCTTTTGCGGAATTACATGTAGAAATATGATTAAATTTGTTTGCATCTAAGGAACAATACAAAACATTCATGGCT
This sequence comes from Calamus simplicifolius, assembly GCA_900491605.1. Classification (NCBI taxonomy): domain Eukaryota; kingdom Viridiplantae; phylum Streptophyta; class Magnoliopsida; order Arecales; family Arecaceae; genus Calamus; species Calamus simplicifolius. The sequence continues at coordinate 67,364 of UESW01003944.1, read as the reverse complement.
TTAGCATTAAGCTGAGCCATTTTCCTATCATTATCATTTCAATCCCTTTTGGGCTTAGGAACAATATAACCATCAACTATGTGTGTGGTGTGCTAGGTCCATTAATTATGACACTCCATAATTCATAATCTAAAAGCTTGAATGAATATCCTCATTCTTGCTTTTCAATATGAATAGTTGGTGCCACTGAACAATGGTGGCCTATTAGTGGATTGACCTGCTAAAAGGATGATCCGACTTGAGCTACCATTCGAATCTTTGACTCTTGATCGTTAGATCAAACTGAAATGAGTACTTGCTCTGATATCAATAATTGGCCCAGATGGTAACCCAAGAGGGAGGGGTGAATTGGGTTCTTAAAATTTTAATACTTTAAAACTATGTGCTTGATATGAAAGTGCTTGAGTGCAATGTATAGATAAATGCTAAGCACAAATAAATGATATAGAGAGAGAGAGACAAAGCATGGTAAACACAAAGATTTTATAGTGGTTCGGTGTATCTAACACCTACGTCCACTCCCAAGCAGCACTTGGGTCCACACTATAATCCACTTGATTACAGTCGAGTTATTTTACAAGCTCATAACCCAAACTTGTTGTTTTTCCTGGAATCACAATGAACCCAGCTGATTTTCACAGGCTCACCAGCACAAAACCTAACCATAAGCTATCCTTAGCTTGTCCCGAGGTATACTACCTCCATTAGTTCAATCCCCCGATTGAATTAGCAAACCACAATGAAAATATAGTTTTGAATACAAAACAGCTCCTCAAATGAGCAAATATGCAATTAAATAAACAAAGGTAAGAAAAGCCTGTTTGAAGCGATTTGGATGTGTGCTTTTCTTCTTTTCCTCTTCTCCCTTGAATGATTGAATCAGGCCTCAGCTCAGATTCCTCACAAAAATCGCAGTTGAGAGGTTGGAGAAAAATAGGGCTTTTTCTTTCTTCCTCTTCACTTGAAAAATCCTTCGATTTTGAGCTTGAATGCTTTGGATTTCTCTTGGACTCTCTATGATTGATGGATTTGAGCTGGATCTTTCCTCTTTGATTTCTCTCTCTTTCTTTCACAAGATTTTTGATTTTTCATAAAATATTTCTCTTTTTTTATTTCTTTTTCAAACGGACGGTTTCTCCTTTTTATAGATCTCTTAATCCAAGATTAGGTAAGAAAAATAGCCGTTATAGAGTAGTTGGATTGCTTCTACACATAAAGAAAAATAGCCGTTAGAAATTAGGTAAAAAAAAAAGTTACCGTTGGAGTCCGTTCTGACATTTGAAAATCCATTCCTGACAGGTTGGAGTCGGCTCCAACTTTTTATGTGTCGGCTCCAAGTCGGTGTGTCCAAAAATAGTAACAAAAGATCGTTGAGGAGTCGGCTCTGAAAAAGTTAAGTGTCGGCTCGACGTATTCGGGAGTCGGCTCCAGAATTCAAAGGTGTCTATTCTAACTATGTCCAAAAAATATGCTCTCTGTACTCAGGTTAGAGTCGGCTCCAGAAACTTGGGTGTCGACTCCATAACTCTCAGGTGTCGGCTCCCGAACTCCAGGTGTCGGCTCCGGAAACTGACACAGAAACCACTTCTCTGTATCTCAAATTGGAGTCGGCTTCAAAGTTTCAGGTGTCGACTCTGGACCATGCCAAAATTCTAAAACAGTTCTGATACGTTCTGCGGTCGGTTTCAGACTGTTGAGGTGTCGACTCTAAGTTCTGAACTTAAATAATTTTCATTAAAATTCGATTCAAAACTTATTTTCTTATTCCTTTTGACTGATTAACCATTCTTAATACCTGAAATACTTCTCATATTTGTCAGAAACATAATGAATATATTCATATCTTTTGTTAATCATCAAAATCAATAATTGGATCAACGTAATTAATCTTAGGGTATGCTCTCTTATAGTTATTGATAAATAAAGCATGGCCCTTGAAATATCTTTATTGTATCTTCATCCTCTCTCCGTGTCATTTGTTGTCCTTGTTTTACTTGATTGTGCTTCTTGAATATTGAATTGAATTGGAATTTATGACAGTGAACCAAATTATACTAGGCCAACATTTTACTTGAACAAGATCCTCCCCTGGAAGGGCAACTCGGACCTTAAGAAAAATATTTTGCTTGAGTTGTCCAAGGTTGAAAAAAAAAAAGGAAACTCCATCGCAATATTCTCACCACGCCGATCTCATCTTCACTCCAATCTGGTCCATGATGATTGATGGGACGGTGCACATACATGCATCTACACTTACCATAAGAAAGTGGTGCTACTTCGTGGGGAATAGAGTGACGTTGGAAAGCAGCACTCTTCTCTCCAGAGCTTTTCGTCCATGACCGTGGAGAAGACAAGCGATCGAATCTTCCTACATGCATCGCAAATCTCATAAAGAACTATAAGTAAGAGACATTGATGTGAGCATATCGTTTCAATTATTGTTCATTGATGGTTGCTTCCAGATGACGTACCCAATGGTAAATGCTAGATTCATGGCGGCCAAGATGGAAAACGTACCATCGCGAAACTATTCCCATTCCTTATATGTGATTCAAACGCATTTATTGTCCACATGGAAAAGTTGACGGTCACATGACTCCACGTAACATCAATTACCATCCAATTTCTTTAAAAAAAAAATCGGATCTCTCTACAAATAAGACCACTCCCAGGGACCACTCGTACAAGCTTCAAAGCCAACCAAACATGGCATCGCATCGTAGATCCCTCTTGCCGTCTTCTACCTGCCAAACCTAAAGCTAAATCCGTCCACATCTCACCTCAAATATCTAACAACATCATTTATTCAGTATTAACTCTCTCTCTCTCTCTCTCTCTCTCTCTCTCTCTCTCTCCCATTGATCCACTAATTATATGCTTTGTACAAGGGTTTGGCCTTAATTAGCGAGCACTTCCCAGATGAGATCGGGATCAAATGAGGGCATCCGCGCCAGCGAACACTCGCCGTCCATTTTGGTGCAACCCGCCGTCGTCAAACGCTCATCCGACACCAACGACGACGTCTCCGACGGGCCCTCCGCCACCGGCGACGCCAACGACTCCTCGTCTCTCCGGCTTTCGGCCTTCCCCTTCTCGGACTCGGATATCTGCTTCGACCTTCTCTTCCGCCCGAGCCGCTGGCAGATGGCCTGGATCTTGGAATCGACGGCGGATCTGAGCGCGCGGAGCTTCTCGGGGCAATCGCCGCCGTCCCTGAGGTCCGGGAAATTGAGGCGAGCGTACTCGCCGCGGAGCTTGTAGGCGGCGCGGTCGTAGGCGTAGGCCGCAGACTCGGCCGAGTCGTAGGTGCCGAGCCAGACCCGCATCCGGTTCTGGGGGAGCCGGATCTCGGCTACCCACTTCCCCCAGTGCCGCTGCCGGACACCCCGGTAGAGCTTCTTCTTCATCGGCCCGATGCCGTAGTACAGGCGGCGATGTTGATCGGTCACCGCCGCTGCCAGCGCGGGCGGGGCGGCGCGGTAAGGGAGAGGAGCGGATAAGGGCCTGGCTTCGGAAGCGAGTCGCCGGAGGAGCTCCGTCTGCCGGAAGTAGACGCCGGAACGAGGGGCTCCGGCACTGGCAAGACTGGCGGCGGGTGGTGGGAGAATATGGAGTCCAGGGGGTCGGTACCGGATAGGAGGATCTCCGATAGGGCGGAGCTGATCTCACCGGGAAATGCCGCTGGCGGTAAGCTTCCTAGAGTTCCGTCCGTCATTTCGGCGCTCCCTTCCTCTCTCCCTCGTTCTGATAATATCTGTGATATAATAAAAATTAAATGCAAAAGGGGGAAGAATGGAAATTCTAGAAAAACTGTTCCATTTCTCCGATAAGAGTATAGGAGGGGAAAAGATTAGTAACGGGAAAATGAGTGAACCAGGGGAGAGATCGGGAACGCCGGGGAAAACGTCGGGGAGTAGATCAGGGGTATTCTGGGAATAGCGTAGAGGGATTGGAGGAAGAGCTGGGTGATTACTAGGACCATAGAATATAATTTTATTGAAGTTTTTTTTTTCTGGGACGGAGGGTAGGACAGTGGAGGCGAGATCTCGATCGCTTGGTATAAGCTCGGCGAAGGTGGGGGAGTGGTGGAGAATTTATAGGCGGGACCTTCGCTGGCGTCAGTCTCTTGCTATCCGAAATGCCCTCCTCGTGTCCGACTCTTTACGGCGCGAACTGTGCGCAGTAGAGAGGCGGAGAGGGTATTTTGGGAACAGGGAAGGGGGACGGGATGGGATCCATGTGGGGTGGGGGGGGACGTGTGGCGCGAGGGGCGCAGGCCGAGCCTGAGTGGCCGAGACCCAGAGAGCGGCGGCGAGAGCCTCCGCAAGCGGTTGAAGCTAAAAGCGAACTTAAAACTTTGGTATTTATCACGCCCAGCAGCGCTGACAATGTCCATGGGTTGTGGCGTTTGGGGGGGCTGCCAACCAACTGCTTTCCCTCGCGGCCTCGCCCTCTCACTCTGTAGCGCAGCTCGGTTTGGCTCGGCTATCCGCTCGTCTTTCCGGTCTCCTCAGTGTTATATTACGCCATTTACGGCGGCAGCATTAACGGCTTGCACATAACAAAATAGCTTCAGAGTCTTATGCTCTGGTTCGATCAGAGTCTTATGCTCTCATTCGATGGTGAGAAAAGTAAGAGAAAAAAAAAAATAAAAAAAAAAATAAAAAAAAATATTTTTTTTCCTTCTATTTGAATGAACGAGAAGAAAACAAAAAGAAAGAAAAATTGATAATTTATAATGAAATAATATCCTTATTATAGATGAAAAAAATGCATCGATTATTTTTTTTTGAAAGAGTTAATATTAGAATGAAAAAAAAAGAGCACTTTTGAGTTTTCTCTTCGAATTCTTTTCGGTTTCAGAGAAAAAACTTTATGTAGGGGCCATCACTTTTTTTTCTCTGTTTTCCCTCTAGTTTTCTTTTCTTTCGACTTTTTTCTTCATCCAAACAAGATAAATTTTATTTTTTCTTCTATTTTTCTTCTAGTTTTTTCTCCTCTCTAGTTTTCTCTCCATCCAATAGAAGGTTAATCCTACTATTTTGTTATTGAAAAAAGATAACTCACTTTAAAAAAAATTAAATCACAATCCGATCCAATCGAAGTAATCAATGAACTCTATCCTCAACGAGTTGATTATATTTAAATTATTGAATATTTAGATTGAAAATACACGACCCAAACTCAAGTCCGGCATCATGAAGCCAGGTTGGGTTTAACGTCTGGTTAATCTTTGCCATCCCTCGGAAAGATGAGTCGTTGGACGAAGAAGGAATTACGGATAGAAATGCGTCAGATTCTTAACTTCTTTTTTTTAATTATTTTTTCGTGAATAAAACCTTGCATGTACTGTCTACGTACGGCCGACGGCCGATCGAATGATCTACCGTTTTGGAGTTGCCGACCCGCAATTCTCCAATGTTCGTCGCAGCCGTCATCCAATCGGCCGTCCTCGCTGACGTCCGAGAACCAGTCAGCCAATCAAAAGCATCAATCGGCACTGATGTTCCATGGGACCTCGCGCAGTGGGTAACATGGCTTGTTCCCTTCTAAGCGAGGAAGCTCCGGCTCGTACTTGGATTTTTTGTTGCCCATCACTTGTGGTCCTGTCGCAAAATCTTTATAGGGTTCTTTGTCGCCATTTAAAAGTACAAAATTGAACGTTACGTTTAAAAATTAAAATAATATACTGCTGGATGTGATGGGTAGGGATGTGAATAAAGTTTTGAGGAACTTTGAGAGCAAGGATCTCTCAGAGGTTTCTCAAAACGCATAAACGGAGAGCATTTTGGGAGATAAAAAAATAGAGCTAGATGAATTGAAGCCTCGCAGAGTAGGAGAGTTTCCATCTGATGGTAGAACAGGTCTACGTGACCAATATGTTTCTCTCCTACCACCCTTTCCCTATAGCTATAGGCCAATTTCTATTGGACATGGATCTCTCTCTCTCTCCCCCTCCATGAAATAACTCGTTTTAACATGGTTTTTAGTACAGTATAACAAATCCTTGAATTTTAACTTTTTATTTCATAATCAAAGTAGAAAGAATTTTGGATAACTGTCATGCTTTTTCAATTAAGATATGCTCATATGTCTTGATTAAATAGTAAGGGCAAGGAATTTAAGATTGAACAGGTAAAGAGGTTTTTGTATGTGCACATTTTTTTTTTTTTTATTATTCGATATAAAATTGTTTGCAAGTTATATGCATAATATGCATAACTCATCATTCATTACATATAATCCATGAAATTTTCAAAATTCATTTGAAGTGCCAATAACCTTTTAATCACATTTTGTTTGCCTATAGTGAATGCGATGCATACATCTTGTTTATACTTAATTAATATCAATCAATGGGAAGGAAAAACTTTTCAATGCCTTTATATCAAAGAGATTAGGATTTACAAAACAAATAATTATACAACATGGATATGATGGTAAGGTTTTTCTTGATATTATGAAAAGAAAACTTCATTCACCAAGAATTATATGTTATAAAAGCTGAAGAGTTTATCATGATTATTGACGTCAACATGATGCCATAAACCCAAAAAACTTATGTTTTTTACTGTCATCTTAACCTGTAACTTGAGCAAAATAGTGGAAGCCAAGCCAAAGCCTTTCATCCACAACCACAAACCCACCCTCCTTTCAAGCGCAACGTCCAGACCATAACTTTCTTCCCTTTCTTATCTCCACATTTTAAGCTTCAATCTTTGTCACTGGAGCCTCTTCGAATGCGACCACCCTCCTTTTAATCTCTCTCTATGAGTCCATTGGATGGAGAGGAAGAGCAGGAGCCTGTTCATGTCGGCATGGGTCTCCACCACCTCGCAGTATCTTCACATTTAAGACCAAAAGGTGACACGAGAAAGTCAGTGCTACGTCGACCATCCAATAGCTCGGTGCCTTGACTATTAGACCTTACGAAATCTTAGGCATGCAGATATCATCATGGCTGGACCCTTTGACTTTGCCGGGCTTGAGAGGTCGAGCTTCCAGTTTGACAGTGTCAATGATCGAGGAGTTCTAAACCTACCGTCCACCAGGGCCTACAATCTGTCCAGAATCAAAGCTAGTGGAAAAAATATCCATTCTCATCGCATCTTAACATCACCATAAAACATTACTCTTTGTAGCCATTTGGTTGACGATTCACCTTAATATTCTTAAATTATCAATCAGATTACGGCAAATTAAGTATGATAATCTGAACGATAATATTTAATTTTGATAACTTAAAAGATTGTTATAAATCATGATAATATAATTTTTTTAAAAAAAGATAAATTTAAGATTATCAAAGTTTAATAATCTCAAATTACATTGTTAATTTTTATATAAATATTTAATAATATTTGACATAATTATATGTTTAATATGCACTTTATAATTTTTAAATTTTTAATAATAAATATGAAATATGAAATATTATATTATATTAAGTTTAATATTAATATAGCAAAATGTTGCTAGTGTAATACCTTTGAAGGAACAAGAATAAGTGACTTGGATACTTTGCTTAAATGATTCAACTTAATCAAAGAAACTGGGTCAGTGAAGAAATTAAAGACCACTTAAAACCATGTGACACTCCCATATGAGATCTAGCGTCAGTGAATCATTTCAGGACCCACAACATAACATTTCATGGAAGCACTCTCTTCCCCTTCCTCTTCTTCAAGGTAGCATGGCATCTCACAGGGCCATAATTATCTTCTTTCATCTCTAGCACATGGGTGGTTCTTTGGTGCATAAAAGGCAGTGAATTAACTCTTTTCCATACAAAGGCCTTGCAAGAGATTCCAACACCCAACAACCCATGTGTATTTAAGTGGACTTAATTAATAGCTAGCATCAATGAAGAAATTCAAATCGACGAGCTTTTAATCTGATGCGTCGTTACAACTGAGATGACATCTTTGCATTCATATATTATTTGCTAAAACCATCGCCGTCAATATCCCGTTTAGAACCCAACGAGCACAAGTGGCCTCTCCACGTTGCCTACCAAAAATTAAGTCCACTTAGAGAAAAAGCTCCTTCCACTCTTCTAGCTGTGACAAGAGCCGCAAGAATTTTTTCCCATGGCATCTAATTGCGGGGCGAAGGCATTACTTCCTTTCTTCAAAAAAACATTTTTCTGCATCAAATTTTTTTCTGTACCACATGTGGTGCAGAAGCACATTTATTGTGCGCTTATAACCATATATGTGGTATAAAAATATATGTATATACTTTCAAGCATGCAAGATTATATGTGTATGATCAATTATCATGCATGATGCACACATTTATATTGTATATAGTGCATAAAGTTTTTTTCTTTTTTTTTTTAAATGGCTTGGAACGTTAACTCGTGCAGTGGCAAGAATAGTTTCAGTTTTATTAACCGCTAATCTTTTGCTTCCATGGAGGTGCCGGGTTTTGCCGTACAAAGAAATCTCTTGGACCAATCCGGCGTTTGATTGCAACGCAACGAGTAGCAGCCCGTTTGGGTACCAATCTTACTAACCTGGGTCCTGGACGAGCCAACTCGGTTGGATGCGTCCCATAAATTTATAGGGGTTTTTGATAAGCTGTTTTGAGAAAGAGGGACTATAATTTTTAGTATCTCCATTATCAGTTCTTAAACTTTCGCTCTTTAAATATTTACACATTAATCTCTCAGGATGCAAAGTTTGCTGCTGAAATCTGTCCTCCGATTCGAGCGTGATCAAGCTTCAGCGTGGGCTCCCTCCTGGGTGGACCTGCAAAACAGTTCTCATGCAAGAACGCTGGGGTGCCCTCTGCGGAAGACCCTCGACGCTCAAGTCAGCGGAGATCAACAACGAACAAATATGAGGAGAAGGCTCCCGCTAAAGAGTCTCTCCAGGATGGCCTTTCGAGAGCTCTGAGCAGAGCGTTAATGACGGAAAGGGGTGAGCAGAAGTAGATGAAGAGTGGGCGAGTGTGCGAGCGCGCGTACCTGAGAAGTCAGAAGATGATCGTATTTATAGAGGATCACCTGATTCCTTGGAGGTGTCGTGGGTCTGAAAGCCGTTAGGATTCGAATCCAGTTTGTTATGAGGTCAGTAAGATTCGCATCTTGTTAGTTAGAGGATTGATTTGAATCAGCGGTTATGAGAACGGTAGGATCCGCATATAGTTAGTGGATCGACGGCCGAGAAGGCTATCACATAGAATGGCCTGATCCACCGAGGTATGGAAAGGCTCGGTTTGCCGAGGCATCCGATGACTCGGCCCACTGAGGTATAACAAAGGAGTAAGCCGGGCATCAGGACGGTTTGATTCCGCAGAGGTGTAGATATCGCTCGGGCTGGGGCCGAGAGATATTGAGATAGCTCAGCTAGCGAGGCCGAGAGACATTGAGATAGCTCGGCTAGCGAGGCCGAGAGATTTGATATAGCTCGGCTAGCGAGGCCGAGAGATTAGGCTCGCTCGGGCTAGGACCGAGGCATAGAGACAGAGATCACTCGGACTAGGACCGAGGTACTGGATAGCTCGGCTGGCGAGGCATACCCGAGGAATCCTTGGCTCATCGAGGACTAAAGTGCTTCGATCCACCGAGGTATAATGGCTGACTCATTTCTAGCGGGCATTGCACAGCGAGTGAGAGTCAGGGTTGATCCTAACCTCTTACACGATTATTAATGTAATGGCGATTTTACCCCTAAACATATGCCCCCCACTCCCTAGTTTGAAGCGTAGGTTCAGGCGTAGGGAGTATAGCTCCAGGTGGCACGATCTGAATGGAAGGGTCTGGATTTGACAGCCTATGTAATGATGCCCTAATTAATGTTGCACGGCCACCGTGCCTTTACGGGATGAATCTGTCGTTTCTTAGGGGCAACGGTTGGGGAAGTGCCACGTAGCAAAACCCGATTTTCACGGTGCCTGCACTGGTGGTTCCGGGTGTCTCGATTAAGATGCATTATCTTCTCTTTGAGGTGGTTTACTTTGGAAAAACAAAGTCGAAACAGCGCCATTCCCATTCGCAGCGCTCTTTCGTTTCTTCTCGAGAATCTTGTTCCCCTATTTCCTTTAACCTCGCTCGGTGTCTCTTTCAATCAACAGCATGATGAGTCCTAGCGACATGGTTTTAGAGATTGTTGTCGAGGATTTGGGGAAATATGCCAGAAGTATGGCATTCCCTCGGATATCCTTTTGCGGTTGCCGGAGCCGAGCATAGGGTCTCGCAAGAACTGGAGCGTGGGATCTTTCTTTATGAAGATAGCCTAAAGGCAGGCCTCGGTTTTCCCCTTCATCCCCTGGCAAAGGAGATCATGAGGTTTTACAACATCTGCCCAATAATGGTGGCTCCTAACAGCTGGCGCAGTATCATTGGGTTTATCTCGATGTGCCACCGGGTTCAGGTAACAGCAACTCTTCCCCTGTTCCATGCTTGTTATCATCTGATGTCGGAAGGAACTCGGAGTGGTCCTATATCGGACCTCGGATTTTTTATCGCCGAGGGGAACATTGGCTCCGACTTCCCGCGGGGATGGGGAAGCTTTGTCAGAGATATGGAAACGCATCCAGCCTTATCCGAATAGGAGAAGGAGGACCTAGAGGTCCTTTGTGACAGCCGAGTGTTCTTGGCTAATGACTTACTATCGGAGGAGGCCCTTTTCGCCGCCGAGCTTAGCCCCATCGACGTACAAGGTAAGTCCTTTTCTTTTTTCCTTTCCATTGATTTCACTCGAGCAAGTATATCTCGGTCTGATCGTTCACCCACTGTGCTTGCAGCCAAGAGATCTGCACTAATGGGCCGTATAAAGAAGGAGTTGGGCAAGCGCCTAGAGAGACTAGTAATGGAAAGGCGTAAGCCTGAGAAGAAGGTCCGTCTTTCTGAAGAGCACTCACCAAAGACGAGTCAAGGTTAGCCCGCGCTCCTTACCATCGAAGAAAGAGAATGTGGGAGCGCGCAGTGAGAGAGGGGTTACCTCAGTTGGAGGAAGAAGCGATAGTCATGACGGAGGAGCAGAGAGCAGAGGAGGACTCTGAAAAGGTTGTTGAGATCCCCTGTCCTTTGGTGGTGGAGATAGTGAACAGCCCGACGAGGCTTCGTGTGCTTATCTAGCAGTCCACTCTCCTGGGATGAGTTATTGCCAGGCTCGGCATAGGTCGGTATCCTGGGGGTTCCTTCTCCGAGCAAGAAGATGTCTCTAGCTTCGGCAGGAGAACAGGAGGGAGCGATTGCAATCGCTGAGGCTCAGGATGAGCCTACCATCGAAGGGCCTCCCTCGAGGATTAAGGGGCGGTGACGTTGGGCCGATAGTAATGGAGGCTCGAGAGGAGTCTTCTGCTAGAGAGCTTCCTCCTGGAGAGGTTGGAGGAGCTGGTGAACGGATTGAGGCCTCGGTGGAGCCTGTGGGGGAAAAGAAGACGCTAGCGATCGAGGAGAAAACCTCAGACGAGGGGAAGGACAAGATAAGAATCTTTCAGTTGAAGCTTCTCCCACCGAGGCTTCGGGAAAATTGACCTGGGCTAGCCGAGGTATCCGAGGAATCTCAGGCCAAAATTTTGCTGAAGGAGGCCAGGAGGTTGAAGGCTTCTCAGCCTGAGGTTGCCCGGACTGGTCCCTCGACGGGTAGCCCGTAGCTTGGACCCGGCCATTGAGGCAGTGTTTGCCCTGATGAGGTCGGCGTTGTATCCGGTGCGGGTCCTCGGCGAATGAATTTGGACCTAGACCTCATCGACGCCGCATTTGGTCAGCGGAATGTGGCGAAGGACGTCCATCTTCTTCCAAAATTGATAACTCCGCCCTTATGGGGCTCGCTAGGTCCTACAGTGCTTTGATCACTAGGGCGCTATGCTGGCGCTTGAATCTGGCAGCAGGGGCCAGTGCCCAGGCTAAGAGAGTCAGCGACGAGCACAGGTTGCGAGCGGAGGCGTCTGATAAACTTGAGCGAGTTCTGGACGTCGCCAACGAGAACTTGGCGAGGGCGAGGGGACTGCATCAGGCCGCCCTCGATGACGCGTCCAAGTTGAGGCTTGGAGCTACGCGGGCTCCGGACGAGATATGACAAAGCATGCTCGGAGCTATCGCAGATCAAATCTAGGCATGCTGGAGAAATGTAAACTGTTAAAAAATAGTTTGACAAGAGTCGAGACAGGCTGAGGAAAGAAGCTGCCGAGGAGAGGAATCGTCTGAATAAAATGCTCGCGAGACAGAGGAGAAGATCCGCAGCTACAGCATTGCGTCCTCACTAGGGATAGCAGAATTAAGTGGCACCAGGAGAAGATGGCCAAACTCGACGACGAGCTCTCCCAATCCAGGGAAGAAGCTAACAACAGGCAATCAAGAATCAACGACCTTAGGGATAGGATCGAGCAGGTCAAGGCGGACAAGCTGAGGGCCTTTGGCGAGGTCAAGGAGTTGACCAAGAGATTAGTCCGGCAGGAGGAAGAGGTACGATATTGTCTTTTAACTTCTCCTATTATCTTATTGCTGCACCGGCTAACTCTTGCTGACAGATGGGGAAGGCGAAACTCGAGGGCCAAGGTCAATTAGAAAGCCTACAAGGAGAACTAGAGTCGAGTCGTCGAAGGAGCTCGGAGCTCGAAGGGGGGTCGCTGAGACCGAGGAGCAAATCGCCTCACTTCGGAGCCAAGTTGCTGAGGCTGAAGGGCAGCTTGCCCTACTTCGGGGCGAACAAGATGCGACCTGTGTCGAGGCTTTCCAGCTTGGCGCGGAGGAGGTTCGAACCAAAATATCTCGGGAGCATCCGGAATGGGACCTCTCCTTTTTGGATGTTGAACCTTTTGAGGCCTGTACCCCGGGGGCTGAAGGAGTTGAGTATGAAGATATTTCAGACGTCGATCTTGACACTATTCTGGTTCTAATGAGGCCCGGCTCCCGAAGGACACTCTCAGCTTGCCGCCGAGGAAACAACGATATTTGAAGTGGGCGAAGCAAGCCAAGCCCCCTTGAATGTTATCGAGGAGGCTGCTGGGACCGTTCCAACCCCTGATTCTTAAGGGTCACTTGTGTATTTTTGCTTTTCAGATTTGTAGCCTGGTTGAAATTTCCGATGAACGGGTCTTTGCCTTTACTTGTTTGCCTTTTTTGCTGATCTTTTTATTTCAAGTTTTCTTCCAACTATGAACAAGTTATAACTCATTCGCGCTCTTAGGTCGGTTTGGTTCGACTTAAATAAACGTCTCGGTCGAGGCCGAGGTATAAGTATAGCTTGGTTTGTCCGAAGTAAAAAAAATTGGCATGCTTCGGCCGAGGCATACAATGGCCCGGCGCTGCCGAGGAATATAGTTTTGGTCCCGCTCGGAGCGGGTAAGGGAATTCGTCCTGCCGAAGTATAGGATAGTTCGGCTTGAACTTGCTAAGAATTGCAGGGGTATCCTGGTTAGAGCCGAGGTTAGATAGTTCGGTCTGCTCGAAGTGAAGAAATGGGCACGCTTTCAGCCGAGGTACACGAAGCGGCGTTGTCGAAGAGCATTTCGCCCTTGTCAGGGCATTTACTTCATTGGCATTTTTCAATGCAGGTCCTTTTAATGTGCGCGACAAGCATTGATCGCCATTAGATGGCATCATTTTCGAAAGGGAATTTCCCAGGCCTGCCCGTATCTCAAGGACCTGCAGCCGATCTTATGCATTTAAGGTTCTTGATTTGAGATCAGGGGGAGATCCCTTGCCTTTCGTCACGGCTTGGGAAACGCATTTGGCGCGCTCCGGAAAGTGATTCTTTTCTTTTGCCCTTCCACGTAGCAATGGGGTAGGATGTTTCAAATTTCAGGGCTTCCCTCTTTAATAACTGCCTCGGGCTTGCTTGCCTATAAAATGGGGAGAGCGGGCCATGTTAGGCTATCTCCCAAGACTTTGTTCTCCTGTGAGAGTTTTCATGATGTTTGTGTTCCTGAGGTTGAGAGTGGAGGGACTGAGCTTTCCTTTTGCAAGTCAATTTCCTCCATATAGCTGGGGTGATGAAGAAGCTGTTGAAGAGCAGACGTCCTCAAGAGAGAATTTCGGAGATCATATGGAGAGCATACGGGAGGTCCACAGAGATCATATGAGGAGCACGTATGCGCTCCCTGTGTGTCCTTCGACACTTGCCATGGGGACTATCAGAGATGCAAAGCATGCATATCCCCATGGTAAGGGCGGACTTTTCCTTCTCCCTTGGGCTGGATCCCTCAGTTCATCCGATTGGGGAATCTTTCGCCCGTGTGAAGAGGGAGGAGAGCAGTGTGGGCTTGCTGGTTCTATGCCTTTTACAATTGGGCAGCGACCAGCAGCCCAGCATCCCATCCAGGGGGAATGTCTCCCCAGCATCGGCATCCACAGTCTTCCTCTCGTTTTTGGATCTCTTAATTCATCCAAGGGACCTGTGGGTGGTCAGTTCATTCTTCGGTATCAGCTCAACAGAGCTTGTCTAATTCCCCTAATTTCTTGGGTCTGATGTGGAAGCATCATCGTCGACCGAAGTTGTTCAGTGGAGTTTTTATCTTATTTGTATTTCTTGTGCTATGATGCCCTTGTAATGCCTCTCAGGAGGTTGTAACTATTTTCATTGATGAAGAAATAAAGAAAGTTTTATTCTTTCCTCTTTTAGCACCTGCTTCTTTTTTGATGTGATTATGTTGAGAGTTGCTACTCCCATATCATGCTTTGTATGTCCTAGCATATTTCGGCAGCGCTCTTGCTACTTCGTTTTTGCTAAGACCAATGTTCGGTCCTCAGTGGAGGAAACGTTTATCCCTGTTTAGGTCAGAGGTAGACCTGGGTGGTCCTGTGGACTCATGTGGTAAGCATGATCTCATTTGCAGAACGAAGCATGTATTTATTCGGAAAGAAATAGCTCGTATGACCTTACTGTTGAGCAGAAGGAGGTTGCTGACTTCTACCGAAGTATCATAGGGCGTTCGAGTGATGTCGAGGTGTTTGAGAGATTTCCCAATCATGCCAAAGCTTCAGAATTATGTCCCTTAGTTCGGCTAAGACTTCGGGATTTCTTTGGGAATATAACACTCGACTCGACCGAGGCTTTGAATAATATGCCGCTCGGTATAGACGAGGCATCAGGGAATATATCGCTCGGTTTAGCCGAAGTATCGTAAGGAACATATTTTACTTGGTCCTGCCAAGGCACGAGGATCGCTCGGTGTTGCCGAGGATTTTTGATATTTTACTTGGCCCTGCCAAGGTATGGAGATCGCTCGGCATTGCCAAGGGTTTTTGATATTTTACTTAGCCCTTATTACAACTGTAGATTCAGGCGCGAACGGCCGAGGAGGGTGGAGAGCTATCTGAGAGATGCAGGGGGCGCCCGAGGCCTATAAATCGGCCATCTTCAAAGTGGGCGAGCCATGTTTCCCCAGTGCCGGTCGTTGATGCACCTTTTTCCTCTTTTCTGAGTTTTTTCGAGGATATTTAATTCGAAGGAGTCCGGCAGACTTCGAGGATATTTAATTCGAAGGGGTCGGCAGATCGAAGGGAGTCTAGTCCCAAAAAGGGGAGCCTCTTGAGCGCCTTAACGTTATTAATGATCCTCTTTGACGAGGGATGGAACTCTTCGCTTCCTGTGAGCGCCCACTGAGGTGGCGACGCGTGGCGAATTTCCACGAGTTGAAATTAATGGCCCGACGATCGAAATACTCACCAGAAGTAGTTTAAATACGGATGGGGGATGCCATCATTAATCACATCTCCTATTGGCCTTCCTATGCTTGGGATAGTAGGATGGCTTCTGAGGATGGAGGGAGGTCTACTGGAGCGCCAGGTAATGGCGGTAGTGGCCACAGGGGCCCCATAGGAGCCGCACTATGGTAACCTTCGATGGGGAGGTCTTGGCGTCACTGTTCGCAGACCGTGAACGACTCCAGAGGGCGGCTGAGCAATATCTGGTTGTTTCTATGAGAGAGATCGAGCTCCTTCGTCGGGCCAACAGCCGGGTGGAGGGACAAGTAGCGTCCCTCCAACGATAGATTGCCGAGCCAGCTCTGCAGCGTGGGGAGAGTTCAGCGGCGCCCGGAGAGATGACAAGCCCCAGTGAGGCTCATGTATCTTTTCCTTTCTTTTTGTTGTCATTTTTATGATGAATAAAAAGAAGAATTTTTACAACTTTTGTGTTCGCTGCTATCTTCAAGATGTTTATCCTCATCACTCAGTCTCGGCTGAGGCTTTTAATATCAAGAGATGCACTTCGGCCCTGACCGAGGCTTTTAACAAGAAACACACTTCGGTTCTGGCCGAGGCTTTTATTCGTAAAAAATGCACTCCGGCTCTGACCGAGGCTTACGCACTTTGGCTTTGGCCGGGGCTTATACACTTCGGCGCTGGCTGGGGCTTGTAAGCTGCCAGAATCCAGCCAAAGATTCTTTGCCCTTCGGTCCGACCGGGGCTTGTAAGCTGCCCGAATCCGGCCAAAGTTTCTTCGCCCTTCGGTCCGACCGGGGCTTGTAAGCTGCCCAAATCCGGCCGAAGGCTTGGAGATCACTCGGCCCTCAGCCGTACTGGGGGTGCTCGGCCATACCGAGTCTTTGTTGAATAGGACTCGGCCTAGCCAAGGTACGGAGATTTAGCTCAGGACTCGGCCCAGATGAGGTACGGAGATTTCCTACTCAAGGAGATAGCTCGGTTGTGCCGAGAATGGGTAAGCAGCATCTATTTTTCATTACACTTGTTCGGAAAAATGATTGTAGCAATCATGCCATGGATACTAGAAACAAGAGGCCAAAGCTGTAAATGGGGCAAGTCTATAGAAAGCGTACCCTACTGATGGTATATACGGAGATTGTCTGAATTTCATGTCCGGGGAATAGATTTTTCGTTCATATCCTGGAGCTTGTAAGTACCGGGCCCGACGACTTCCGCCACTTGATAGGGGCCTTCCCAGTTCGGATACAGCTTTTCTTGCTCTAACGGTTTGGAGACGGATGCTTTCCGAAGGACAAGATCGTCGGGCGAGAAAGATTTCCCTTTGACTCTGGAGGCATGATAGCGGGCCACTCTTTGCTGATATGCAGCTACTATGATTCAAGCTTTCTCTCTGATCTCTTCCACCAAGTCAAGATTGGTGCGAAGCTGCTCGTCGTTAGCCTCCTCCGAGTAGCTCTCCACCCACGGAGAAGGGAGTCCTATCTCCATGGGGATGACGGATTCCATGCCGAAGGCCATCCGGAATGAGGTCTCGCCAGTGGGGATTCTCTGGGTGGTGCAGTAGGCCCATAGGACGTGGTGAAGTTCATCCGCCCATCTGCCTCGGGCTCTGGCAAGCCGAGCCTTGATCCCTTGAAGTAGGGTCCGGCTAGTTGCTTTGGCTTCTCCGTTGGCTTGCGGATGCCCTACCGATGTGAGGCGGTGACATATCCCATGCTCCTCGTAGAAACCTCAGAACTTTGGGTTATCAAACTGCTTGCCATTGTCAGTGATGATGGTATGCGGGAGGCCGAAGTGACAAATAATGGATCTCCATACGAAGTCCCTGGCCCGAGCTTTGGTTATCTAGGCAACTGCCTCAGCCTTGACCCACTTGATGAAGTAGTCAATGGCAACAAACAAGAACTTTCTCTGTCCAGTGGCAAGGGGAAAAGGGCTAAGGATATCCATGCCCCACTTAGCAAAGGGCCAAGCGAAGGAAATAGGGACCAAACTGGCGGAGGGAGCCTCTGGATATTAGAATGTCTCTGACAGGGGTCGCAAGCTTGGACGAGATCGTCAGCATCCTTTTGCATGGTGGGCCAATAATACCCCTGGCGCAGCACCTTGTGGCATAAGGATCGGCTCCCCAGATGGTTGCTGCAAATTCTCTTGTGTACCTCCCGAAGAGGATAATTAGCCTCAGATGGGCGAAGGCACTTGAATAGCGGCATGAAAAAGGATCACTTATACAGCTGGTCATCGATCATCACATAGTGGGTGGCTTGCAATTTCAGCTTTCTTGCTTCCTTTCGGTCGACTGAAAATGATCCTTCTTTAAGATACTTTAATATGGGGTCGAACCAGGATGGTTCGGCCTCGACCTGCATCACTAGGTCAGTCTCTGCGATGTTAGGCTTTTTCAGAATCTCTAGGGGAAACTTTCGCTCGGAATCCATTGATTCCGTAGTTGCCAGCCGAGACAATAGATCGGCACGTGCATTCTCGGATCTTGGGATATGAATGACTTTAAATTCAGAGAAGTGGGAAAGTAAGTCCCGCACCTCTTGGAGATATCGAATCATGTTTGGCTCCCGGGCATCGAACTCGCCCCGCACGTGACCAGCTACCAATTGAGAGTCGGTAAAGGCATTCAATTTCTTCACTTTAAGGTCACGGGCGATTCGGAGTCCAGCGAGCAGAGCTTCATACTCGGCTTCATTATTGGAGGCTAGAAAGGAGAAGTGAACGCCATACTTGAAGGTCGACCTCTCTAGGCTGGTGAGGATTAAGCCAGCATCAGAGCCATTGGCATTAGATGATCCGTCAACGTGGAGCAGCCACAGGACATCAGATCCCGGGTGCTCAGAGGAGTCCGGAGTGGAGCCATCCTCCGGGATAGTACATTCGAGGAGAAAATCAGCTAGAACCTGGGCTTTGATGGCCGGGTGAGATTGGTATCGGATGTCATGCTCGCTTAGCTCGACGGCCCATTTAGCCATTCTCCCTGATGTCTCCGGACGATGGACCATCGCTTTGATGGGTTGGTCAGTAAGGACCATCACAGAATGTGCCTGAAAATATGGTCGCAGCCTCCGAATCGACATTACCAGGGTTAAAACCAACTTCTCGATCCAAGTGTACCTTGTCTTGACGTCTCGGAGCAGTTTGCTAACATAATAGATCGGCTTTTGGGTCTTGTTCTCTTCTCTGACCAACACTGAGCCAACTACGCCTTCTAAAACTGCTAAGTACAGAAATAACATTTCCCTCAGATTCGGACTGCTGAGGAGGGGTGGAGAGCCGAGATACCTCTTGAGGTCCTCGAACGATTTCTGACACTCGGGAGACCATTGGAAATTCTTGGCTAATGGAGAGCTCTAAAGAAAGGAAGGCATCTCTCGGCCGATCGAGCACGAAGCGGTTGAGGGCCGCGATCCTAGCAGTAAGGCGCTGGACCTCTTTGACGGACGCTGGGGGTGTCATTTGCCAAAGGCCTGAATCTTCTGCGGATTGGCCTTAATGCCCCGCTGAGAAACTATGAAGCCCAGAAACTTCCAGAATTGATGCCGAAGGCGCACTTAGTTGGGTTGAGCTTCATCCGATATTTTCGGAGCGTCGTGAAGCTCTTAGAGAGATCCTCAATGTGCTAGGATACTTCTTTGCTTTTGATCAGCATGTCGTCGACATATACCTCCATGTTTCGGCCGATCTGCTCCTTAAAGACCTTGTTAACTAGCCTTTGGTAAGTAGCACCTGCATTTTTCAAACCAAAAGGCATGACACTGTAACAATAAGTACCTCAGTCGGTTATAAAGGCGGTCTTCTCTTCATCCTCAGGCGCCATTCGGATTTGGTTGTAGCCCGAATAGGCATCCATGAAGGTCAGCATCTGATGACCTGAAGTAGCATCTACAAGCTGGTCGATCCGAGGGAGAGGGAAGCTGTCCTTTGGGCATGCTTTATTGAGGTCGGTGAAGTCGATGTAGATCCGCCACTTACCGTTTAACTTCTTCACCATGATAACATTTGACAGCCAGTTAGGATAGTTTACCTTCCGAATGAAATTCGCCTTGATAAGTTTGTCGACTTCTTCTTCAATAGCCTTCTGTCGCTCAGGGGCGAAACTCCTTTTCTTCTACTTTATGGGCCGGGACATCTCGTCCACATTAAGATGGTGGACGAGAATGTCTGGGTTGATTCTCGGCATATCAAAGCGGACCAGGCGAAGACGTCAACATTCCTTTGGAGAAAGTCGATCAGCTCCAGCCGAGGTTTCCCTTTCAGTAGCGACTCGATCTTTATGGTTTGGTCGGGCCGGGCTTCGTTCAGCGGCACCTCCTCCAGCTCTTCGGCTGGTTCTCCCCGTTGCTCGGTGAAATCCTCCTGAGCATCCAGCCCATCAACCTCGGGCAGTTTGGATTGAAGGCTGGTGACGAAGCACTGTCGAGCTATAGCTTAGCTTCCTCGAACTACTCCCACTCCCCATCTAGTAGGGAACTTCATAGCTAGATGCAGGATGGAGACAGCAGCTCCAAGGGACATCAGGCCAGGCCTCCCAAAGATTGCATTGTAGGGCGACCGAAGTTTGGTCACCAGAAAATCTGCGTGAATAGAGGCAACGCGAGGTCAAGTTCCTACGCGGACCGTCAAGGTTACGACCCCTTCTGGGGTAATAACTGTTGGGAATTGTATCCTAAAGCCAATCATTTGATGATTGTGCTGATGTAAATTGTATATAAATTGATATATTAATAAAAGTTATTTGGCAGTTTATTCATTACAAGAACATCTTCTTAATACTCCTGAAAGTAATGAAGCCCTTAGGATCTTCCTCACGATAAAGGAGGATTTATCTTAGAAGGTCCTTAAAAGAGTTCGCGATCAAATGATATACTATGACAGGGCCATAGTACTATCAATTATAGGACGTTCTATATCACATTTGTTGGTTATCCTCTTAACCAAGGAGTGTAGAGACACTGGTATGACATACAGGTGAAAGTGTAGGAGTATTTCATCGAACGTGACTCATTTCTGGATACTCTGCTGTCAAGAGTTAATCCAGAAGATATATATAGGTATAAGTATCCTTCAGACCTGAAGATCACAACCAGTGGCTTACAAGCAACTCATTGTACTTAGGTGCCGGACCACCTGGATTTCTAATCGAGCTACGAAAGGTTACTGGATGCAGTCAAGTACTTGTGGTAGTCAGTTGTGGATCAAGATGAAATTTGACCTATCCCATTAAAAGGAGAAATGCTTGTGTTTCAATTTAGCAAGACCTTGGCCAAGGCACTTCATGTGAAAGTCACATGATCACTAAAGTTGAAATCACTTTATGGATTTGCTATTTAGAATTGATAGGCTCTTAAGCCATCCTTAGCATTTGTGGTCAAGAGGATGAATTATACGGTAACTGTTTCTTACGGTTCTTGGAGTTTGCTCGGCAACTCTTCGACCTATCAGGATGTCGGGTTCCATTACTAGATGGGCACATCGATTAGTATAGAAAGTTGTTTCTATGCTACCGGCTTAGGTTCGAACCTAGAGAGTCACACGCATAGAAGTTTCCTAGGATGATCTATTTGTTGATCAATGATTGAGAATCGTATATGATTTAATTAATCAATTTGATTGATTGAATTATCTCAATTGGGTTAAGTACAATTGAATAAGATTCAATTTGGTTTAAGTCTATTAGAAGGACAAGTCAATTTCAAATATTGATTTGAAATTAGACTTGATTTGAATTTAAATAGATTCAGGACTAGCTAAATTTGATTTGGGCTTGGACCATGATCTATGTGGGTTAAGTCAAATAAATTCAGATCAAAACCTAAACCTCTCGAATATGGATCTCATATGATGAGATGGCTAAAATCTCATCTCATGAGATAGAATTTAATGCATGACATTTATTTACCAAACGTCGGATTTATCTCTCGTCTCTTTGGTTTTCTCCGAACGACGGAACTAAACCAAACGCCGTGACTCCTTGGTTTTCTCCGAACATCGGAATTAAACCAAGCGCCGCGCCTTCGGCATCTCTTCGCTTTTGCTAAACGACGGATTCTTAAATGTCAGAATTAAATGTCAAGGCTAAATCTAGACTATAAATAGAGGGCATTCCCTATCCAGAGAACATAGAACAAAAGATAGAACAATAATACACGATTTGTCATGGATTGTAATTCTAAATTATCGTGGATTGTAATTTTAAAATGTTAGAATATAAAATCCTGGTGATTTTGATGTTAGCGGAAGCCTGGTGGATCTTGGAGGAAGATTCAAGTGAGAGGATTCAAGATTAGCAAAGCTATTTTTTCGCGAGCTAGCACTGCCGAAAATCTAATCATTCGGGGCTTCGCGTGGACGATACTAGAGGCCGGACGATTGAACGGCTACAGAGCAATAAGGATTTACCTACTGTTCTTAAGGTAAGTGATTTGATCCCTAGATCTTAAGGCAGGCTTCAAGATAATAGTGTGACTAGTCATCTTGAAGATCAAGATATGATCTTGATGTTTTTATATGCATATTTTAGATCAAACGACCCTGAATATATAGGCAAAGATATGATCTTGATGCATATTAGATAGATTAATATGTAATCTTTTAATTTCCGCAATGATAATAGTTATCAATTTTTAAAAATATGCATGCCTCGGAGACTATTTCTCCTTACAAATGGTATCAAAGCCATGGTTTCGTTAATAATCTAATTTATTGCATGTAAATTAATATTCTCATTAATTATGTAATTATGGCTAAAACTTATCAAAAGGCCATATGGTCACAGGTGGGTTGAAAATTCGAATTACCCATTAATGAGGTATTCTGTGACATATTGCCATGCGATTGTTTTATCGTTGATGCTTTGTTTAAAAAAATTTAAATTGTGCTTTGGCATCAAAACATAGATTACACACTCTCAAAAGATATTTTATATTTGATACATATTGATGTTGTATAAAACCATAATATTTGCATGTTTAGTATAAAAACATAGATATGATATATGATGGCATGATGTCTATGTTATAAAACATACAAATATTTATGAGAGTTTTATTTGAATGTCAAATATTAGTTCATAATTTTTTTTTAGATATGATCTAAATATAGGAATTATGAGTAGTAACATTATGCTTGATTGAAATATATGACATGTTAACATGAAATATATTTAAGCATTTGGGTTAACTAAATCGGGTCCATAAAGGGTTAGACTCTAAGGTTTAAATCAACTGGACTAAAAGAGTATTTGTTCAAATCTAATTAGATTAGGTTAAGAATGCTCTAAATCAAACAATAGTTGTAGTTGATCAAGTCCTTCTCTTTGATTAAACCAAATGGAAGTAGATTAGGCTCCGTGGTTGATCATGAATCTATTAGATGGTCAAATCAGAATTGGTTAACCATATGATGTCAAGGTGGGATGGCAAGTTGCTCTAGGATCAACGATCGAATGATTTTTAATTGGGAGCTACTCGTATTGATACGTCTTTAACGAGTTAATGGCATATCCCTCCCATCGATCTCTCTCACCTGGTCATTGTGGTGAACCATTTATGATTCAGATTATTTACCTGATTTGGGTTGACCCATGCCTGTAAGGATATTAGTATGACTGATTTAGGTGCCACTTAACCTGACTTAATCTTGTTTCATTCTACCGATTTCATAGATTCAGTGGGAGAACTTGATTAGTCAATTTATCTTCATATTATTAAAATCCTCTAAAATTATTAGGTCCTTAAAATGAAATAGTTATATGATAACTAGATCATAGCCTCCCATTAAGGTGGGTGATAATGAGTCCAATGTCTTGATAATCATTGGAGGCACTTCATGCCTGGTGCTTGTCAACCATCGGAATTATCATTCATTATATGATAAGTCAGCGTAACTATTAAATAAATAGTCAGGTGAGCCGAACTTCACTCGGGCTTGGTTGTCTATTGATAGGTTACACTGATTATATCATTTAATGGTTGGACCTAACCAGAACTTTCAGTGGAGGTACTTCATGCCTGCTGAAGAGGTACATGGGGCAAAACTGAACACTAAGAATTGTTTGGGGAAACAATTGGTTTTGAACCTACTCTTAGATGCATATGGGTTAGCCAAGCTTCACTTGGGCCTGTATGTAGTTTATGTAGATCTTAGTACCCGCTAAAGAATTAAGAATAATTCTTCGAATTGGGGTGTAGAGGCTGCCAATTTGAACAAAATAGTGGAAGAATCTTTAGACTAAAGTCCAAGTCTTTAGACTGAATCAATTTATATACTAATAAACTTTAGTTTTTCCTTATGCAGAACATGGCCACTAATTTATCATTAAGGTCCCTATTGGATAGTGACAAATTGAATGGTTCTAATTTCAATAGCTGGTTCAGAAAACTTAAGATCGTCCTTGAGCATGAGAGGATTCTATATATTCTGAATAATCCTGCACCAAAGATACCTGATGCAAACACCCAAAGTTCTGAGAGAGACACTTATCAGAAGTGGCTCAATGATAGAACTAGCGTGCGATAATTCGGTCGCCGGTTCGAGAATGCTCAGCCAGAAGAAATCATTCAAGCGTTGAATGAATCTTTGGCACACCCGACGATGTTGAAAGGCACAAGACTAGTTGTGCTATTTTCAATGCTCGAATGAGAGATGGATCTCCTGTCACTGATCATGTATTGTACATGATCGAGAAGATAGAACTCCTAAGCAAGCTCGGCTTTCCCTTACATGAGTAGTTGGAAAAAGATGCGATCCTGAATTCCTTGCCTCCATCCTTCCGACCTTTCCTCACTCATTTTCGAATGACAAAGCCTGCAGTCAACTACCACGGTTTGTTGGGGTTGTTACAGAACTTTGAGAAGGATAACCAACTCTCTAAGGGTTTGGTTAATGTGGTTGAAGGATCTAAGGTAGGGCGTAAACCCTTTGGGAAAGGGAAGAAGAAAAAGAATAATCAAAGGTGCAACATGCTAGGACATCTATAAGGGGTCAGATGCAGAAGAAGAAAGTTAATAAAAGTAAAGCTGAATGCTTTCACTGTAAGATGCAAGGGCACTGGAAGAGGAACTGTCCTCTTTACATTGTCACACTTGATCCAAACAGGCCAAAGAAGAAAAAGGAGCAAGATGTTGCTCAACAAGGTATTTATATGATAACACCTTGTAATTTTTTTATATATGATAATCAGACCTGGGTATTGGATACCGGGAGTCCTTTTAACATTTGCAATTCATTGCATGGACTACAGGTCACCAGAAGATTTGAAGACAATGAAAGATTCCTAAATGTCGGCGATGAAAGATTAGTTCCAGTACTGGCATTAGGAGTTCTTGAAATAGTTTTCAATAGAAATGTCATTATACTAAATGATTGTCATTTTTGCCCAACGTTCTTATTGAACGTAATTTCTGTAGGCCTTCTGGCCAAAAATAATTATGAAATTTCAATAAAGGATGTTACTTTGAATATCATTATGAATGGAGTCACTATAATAATTGGGCATTTATCTAATGGCATTTATATATTGTCACAACCTGTGAATGTAGTGTACCAATCAAGTAAGCGCCCTAGAACAACTGATGTCACATATTTATCTTTGGCACCATCGGCTGGGTCATATCAACAAGAACAAATTAAACAGGTTAACTCAGGAGGGCATCCTTCGAGTTGATGATTGTGATCATTAACTACCTGTGAATCATGTCTTCTTGGTAAAATGACCAAGTCATCTTTTACTGAAAAAGGTGAAAGAGCCAAAGAGCTATTGGGTCTAGTACATACTGATGTATGTGGACCAATGAGCACTTGTGCCAAAGGTGGATACTACTACTTCATTACATTTACAGACGACCTTTCTAGGTTCGGTTATGTCTATCTTATGCGACATAAATCTGAATCGTTTGAAATGTTCAAACTATATCATAAAGAAGTAGAAAAATAAACAGGAAAATGTATTAACACCCTTCGATCAGATCGAGGAGGCGAATACCTTTCCAATGAATTTGTGACATATTTAAAGGAGAATGGGATTCTCTCCTAATGGACTCCTCCTGGAACACTGCAACATAACGGTGTGTCGGAAAGAAGGAATCGAACTCTGTTAGACATGGTTCGGTCCATGATGGGTTTTGCAAGCTTGCCAATATCATTTTGGGGATACGCATTAGAATCAGCTTGTCATATTCTTAATAAGGTTCCAAGTAAGTCTGTTTCTAAAACTCCACATGAGATGTGGTATGGACATAAATCGGTTATTACCTATCTGAGAGTCTGGGGGTGTCCGGCTTATGTGAAACGTGCAAAATCAGACAAACTTGAACCCAAATCTGACAAATGTTTTTTCATCGGCTATCCGAAAGAAACAAAAGGATATTACTTCTACAATACTGAAGAACAAAAGTTGTTCATTAGTAATAGAGCAGTTTTTCTTGAAAAGGAGTTCCTTAGTGAAGGAACAAATAGCTCTAATGTTGAACTTGAGGAAGTTCATCAAGTAGAAGGAACAACACAAACCAGTGAACCCCTAGAATCTGAGTTGATTAGATCAAACTCAAAACCCATTTTAGAAGCACCATTAAGGCGATCTGGTAGAGTACCACATCAACCGGACAGATACTTGAGTTTCTTGGTCCAGAACGATGATCCTGTTGAACTCGATGAGAACAACGAGGATCCGATCACCTATATGGATGCTATGCAAAGGACTGACTCTAATAAATGGCTTGATGCCATGAAATCCGAACTTGATTCCATGAAGGACAATAATGTATGGACATTAGTTGACCCACCCGAAGGGATAAAACCCATAGGGTGTAAATGGGTTTTCAAGAGGAAAAGAGGCGTAGACGGAAAGGTAGAGACCTATAAAGCACATCTGGTTGCCAAGGGGTATCGTCAACGTTATGGTATTGACTATGATGAAACGTTTTCTCCTGTGGCAATGCTGAAATCCATTCGGATTATGCTAGCTATAGCAGCACACTTCGATTATGAGATTTGGCAGATGGATGTTAAAACCGCTTTTCTAAATGGTGATTTAGAAGAACATGTGTATATGATACAGCCTGAAGGTTTTATATCTAAAGACGAGTCTAAAGTGTGCAGGCTACAGAAGTCTATTTATGGACTTAAGCAAGCATCAAGGAGTTGGAACATACGATTTGATAAAGTGATCAAATCTTATGGCTTTATTAAGAATAAAGAAGAACCTTGCATTTATAAATGGGCTAACGATTCTGTTATTGTATTTCTTGTATTATATATGGATGATATTCTCTTAATCGGGAATGATATCCCTGCATTACAAGGAATAAAGACATGGTTATCATCGCAATTCTCCATGAAAGATCTGGGAGAAGCATCATACATCCTAGGGATGAAGATCTATAGAGATAGATCTAAGAGGATGCTAGGTTTATCCCAATCTACGTACATTGACACAGTGCTAAAGAGGTTTAGCATGGAGAATTCCAAGAAAGGCTATCTTCCGATAGGCCATGGAATTCATCTTTCTAAGAAGGATTGTCCGACAACTCCTAATGAAAGAGAACGTATGAGTCGAATTCCATATGCTTCGGCAGTAGGATCGATTATGTACACCATGACATGTACAAGACCAGATGTGGCATACTCACTAGGAGTAGTGAGTAGATACCAATCTGATCCAGGAGAAAAATACTGGCAAGTTGTTAAGACAATCCTTAATATTTGAGAAATACTAAGGACCAGTGGTTAGTCTATGAAGAGTCTAATTTGAAACTTGTTGGATATACTGATTCCAGTTTTCAATCAGATCATGATGATAGCAAAAGTGTATCGGGTTTTGTGTTTATCCTAAATGGTGGAGTTGTTTGCTGAAAAAGTTCCAAGCAACATACAGTGGCAGATTCGGTGTGCGAGGCAGAGTACCTCATTGCATCAGATGCTGCGAAAGAAGCTGTGTAGCTGTGGAAGTTCATCTCCGAGCTTGGAGTGATACCTTCCATAGATGAACAAGTTCTGTTATACAGTGACAGCACTGGTGCCATAGCTCAAGCAAAGGAACCATGAGCACATCAGCGCACCAAGCACATACTACGCCGGTTTCATCTTATTCGAGAGATAGTAGATCGAGGTGACATTAATCTTCAGAAGATTGATGGAAAGGAAAACCTAGGTGACCCATTTACTAAAGCACTCAGCATCAAGGAGTTTGACAACTATAAGTTGAAGATGGGTATTAGATACTGTAATGAGTGGCTTTAGGCTAAGTGGGAGTTTGTTGGGAATTATATCCTAAAGCCAATCATTTGATGATTGTGCTAATGTAAATTGTATATAAATTGATATATTAATAAAAGTTATTTGGCAGTTTATTCATTACAAGAACATCTTCTTAATACTCCTGAAAGTAATGAAGCCCTTAGGATCTTCCTCACGATAAAGGAGGATTTATCTTAGAAGGTCCTTAAAAGAGTTCGCGACCAAATGATATACTATGACAGGGCCATAGTACTATCAATTATAGGACGTTGTATATCACATTTGTTGGTTATCCTCTTAACCAAGGAGTGTAGAGACACTGGTATGATATACAGGTGAAAGTGTAGGAGTACATTTCACCGAACGTGACTCATTTTCGGATACTCTGCTGTCAAGAGTTAATCCGAGAAGATATAGGTATAAGTATCCTTCAGACTTGAAGATCACAACCAGTGGCTTACAAGCAACTCATTGTACTTAGGTGCCAGACCACCTGGATTTCTAATCCAGCTACGAAAGGTTACTGGGTGCAGTCAAGTACTTGTGGTAGTCAGTTGTGGATCAAGATGAAATTTGACCTATCCCATTAAAAGGAGAAATGCTTGTGTTTCAATTTAGCAAGACCTTGGCCAAGGCACTTCATGTGAAAGTCACATGATCACTAAAGTTGAAATCACTTTATGGATTTGCTATTTAGAGTTGACAGGCTCTTAAGCCATCCTTAGCATTTGTGGTCAAGAGGATGAATTATACGGTAACTGTTTCTTAGGGTTCTTGGAGTTTGCTCGGCAACTATTCAACCTATCCGGACGTCGGGTTCCATTGCTAAATGGGCACATCGATTAGTATAGAAAGTTGTTTCTATGCTACCGGCTTAGGTTCGAACCTAGAGAGTCACACGCATAGAAGTTTCCTAGGATGATCTATTTGCTGATCAACGATTGAGAATCGTATATGATTTAATTAATCAATTTGATTGATTGAATTATCTCAATTGGGTTAAGTACAATTGAATAACATTCAATTTGGTTTAAGTCTATTAGAAGGACAAGTCAATTTCAAATATTGATTTAAAATTAGACTTAATTTGAATTTAAATAGATTCAGGACTAGCCAAATTTGATTTGGGCTTGGACCATGATCTATGTGGATTAAGTCAAATAAATTCAGATCAGAACCCAAACCTCTCGAATATAGATCTCATATGATGAGATGGCTAAAATCTCATCTCATGAGATAGAATTTAATGCATGACATTTATTTATCGAACGTCGGATTTATCCCTCGTCTCTTTGGTTTTCTCCGAACGACGGAACTAAACCAAACGCCGCGACTCCTTGGTTTTCTCCGAACATCGGAATTAAACCAAGCGCCGCGCCTTCGGCGTCTCTTCGCTTTTGCCAAACGATGGATTCTTAAATGTCAGAATTAAATGTCAAGGCTAAATCTAGACTATAAATAGAGGGCATTCCCTCACCAGAGAACATAGAACAAAAAATAGAACAACAATACACGATTTGTTGTGGATTGTAATTCTAAATTATCGTGGATTGTAATTCTAAAATGTTAGAATAGAAAATCCTGGTGATTCTGGTGTTAGCGGAAGCCTGGTGGATCTTGGAGGAAGATTCAAGTGAGAGGATTCAAGATCAGCAAAGCTATTTTTCTGCGAGCTAGCACTCCCAAAAATCTGATCATTCGGGGCTTCATGGACGATACTAGAGGCCAGACGATTGAACGGCTGCAGAGCAATAAGGATTTACCTACTGTTCTTAAGGTAAGTGATTTGATCCCTAGATCTTAAGGTAGGCTTCAAGATAATAGTGTGACTAGTCATCTTGAAGATCAAGATATGATCTTGATGTTTTTATATGCATATTTTAGATCAAACGACCCTGAATATATAGGCAAAGATATGATCTTGATGCATATTAGATAGATTAATATGTAATCTTTTAATTTCCGCAATGATAATAGTTATCAATTTTTAAAAATATGCATGCCTCGGAGACTATTTCTCCCTACAATAACATCGCCGGTGAATTCCATTAGGGTGGAGTCCACAGCTCAGAGATTCTCTATGAGTAGTTTCATCTTTGCAAACACATCGAGATACAAAACATTGACAAAGCTCCCACTATCAATAAGGATCCGACTTACATCGTAATTATTTAGATTGAGAGATACAACCAACGCATCGTCATGCAGGAACTGTATTTTCTGGAGGTCATTGTCGGAGAAGGAGAGCTCATTAGTCCGCACTCTCTTTGGCGCTGAAACTTCTTCATCGTCCCGCCAGCTTGACGGACTATCGACTGCCTCGATTACATTGATATGGCCAGCTACCGGAGGATTCGAAGGAGGCTGCTGGGGCTTGGGCTAGCAGTCACCCCCATTTCTTGGCTCTGGCGCTCTCCTAAATTGTTCCAGTCTACCCTGCTGGATGAGCCTCTCGATTTTATTCTTCAGCTACCAGTACTCCTCGGTGTCATAGCCATGGTCCTGGTGGTAGCGGCAGTATTTGGTGGGGTCTCTCCGGACTGCATTTCCTCGAAGAGGAGGCGGTCGAGGGAGTTGACGCTCTATCTCCATGATGATCTCCGCCCTCGAGGCAGTGAGTGGGGTGAACCGGTTGAACCTCCTAGGAGGGCTCCGGGTGCGGTTCCTCGATGGTGATGGAGGAACCCTTTGGCCGTGAGGTGGGCTCGGCTGGCGGGCAGATCGGTGCCTGTCCGAGCCCTTGGACTCCTTCTTCCTTGCAAGTTCGACACAGGCAGCCCTCCACGATTCCTTGACTCTGGCGTACTTGTCCGCTAGGGCCATCATGTCGGAGAGGTTCGGAGGGTAGCTGACCTCCAACGCTAGGTAAAAGTCACTCTCCTTTAACACTCCGCCTACTAGGGCGGACAAGGCCACCTCATGGTTAAGGTGATCCACTTCCAGCATGGCCGTATTGAAATGGCCGAGATAGTTCTTCAAGGACTCTCCCTCTCTCTGCTTAACCTCGGAGAGGGAGTCAGATCTCTGCCGATGTCGATGGCTGCTGACGAACTGGCTGATGTAGAGGCGGCTTAGCTCGTCAAATGAACCAACGGAACCTGGTTTTAAGGCATTAAACTAGGTTCGAGCGGACCCTATGGGGGTGGAAGGAAAGGCGCAATAGAGGATCGCATCTGATGCCCCATGGAACATCATGATCGATCGAAAGCTACTGAGGTGGTCGTCGGGATCGAAGGATCCATGATAAGGTTCGATGGCAGGTAGATTGACATGAGAGGAAATCACTTCCCCCATAATCTCCTTAGAGAAGGGAATGCCCTGCTCCACCTTATGCTGAAGCGGCTGGGCCTGCTTGGCAGCGTCCAACTCCTAACGCATCTCCCGGAGTTGTCGGTGGATCTCCTCCTCAGGCATAGCAGGAGGGGCTGGGCGAGGAGAATACTGAGACGGTGTCGAGTCATGACGAGAGAACACCGGAGAGAGGGATCGGGCCCATCGAGATCTAGGAAGATTTTTTTCATAGACCACTTGCGGGACTGGCTCAGCTCCCTTAGGGCGACGAGGGGGGTCTGCAACCCCATGCGGACCGGAAGAAGAGATTGCTGGGTGAACGAGGGATGTGTTCTCCTCAGGAAGGTGCCGAATAGGAGCAGCTGGACGGGGAGCTTCAAAGCGCTCTTGAATCAGATGGGTCAGAGCTTGGACCTGCTGGACCAGTAAGGCAAACTGGTCCTGGGTCACTGGGGCCGCCGGTGGCGATGGAGTCTCAACTGGTGGTGGCGGTGGTGCTACACTGCTCACCAGATCAGGTCTTTGGGAGGCGACCTGGTCCCGGGCTTCAGAAGTAGCCTTTCTTCGATTGGCCATGGGAGGGGTTCTCTTTAAGATCGGGACCCTTAGCTCCTGGATCACAAGTTTATGGGACTTGAGGGCCCTTCCTCTAGCACCAATTTGTTGCTGCTGAAATCTGTCCTCCGACTCAAGCGTGATCGAGCTTCAGCATGGGCTCCCTCCTGGGTGAACCTGCAAAACAGTCCTCACGTGAGAGACGTTGGGGGTGGCCCTCTGCAGAAGACCCTCCGACGCTCAAGTCAGTGGAAATCAACAATGAATAAATATGGGGAGAAGGCTCCCGCTGAAGAGTCTCTCCAGGGTGGCCTTTCGAGAGCTCTGAGCAGAGCGTTAATGGCGGAAAGAGGTGAGCAGAGGTAGATGAAGAGTGGGTGAGTGTGCGAGCGCGCATACCTGAGAAGTCGGAAGACGGTCATTTATAGAGGATCACCTGATTCCTTGGAGGCGTCGTGGGTCCGAAAGTCGTTAGGATTCGAATCC
This sequence comes from Calamus simplicifolius, assembly GCA_900491605.1. Taxonomy (NCBI): domain Eukaryota; kingdom Viridiplantae; phylum Streptophyta; class Magnoliopsida; order Arecales; family Arecaceae; genus Calamus; species Calamus simplicifolius. The sequence continues at coordinate 35,167 of UESW01003944.1, read as the reverse complement.
AGTTTGTTATGAGGTCAGTAAGATTTGCATCTTATTAGTTAGAGGATTGATTTGAATCAGGCGGTTATGAGGCCGGTAGGATCTGCATCTTGTTAGTTAGTGGATCGACGGCCGAGAAGGCTATCACAGAGAATGGCCTGATCCACCGAGGTATGGAAAGGCTCGGTTTGCCGAGGCATCCGATGACTCGGCCCACCGAGGTATAATAAAGGAATAAGCCGGGCGTTAGGACGGTTTGATTCCGCAGAGGTGTAGATATCGCTCGGATTGGGGTTGAGAGATATTGAGATATCTCAGCTAGCGAGGCCAGAGACATTGAAATAGCTCGGCTAGCGAGGCCAAGAGATTTGACATAGCTCGGCTAGCGAGGCCGAGAGATTAGGCTCGCTCGGGCTAGGACCGAGGCATAGAGACAGAGATCACTCGGACTAGGACCGAGGTACTGTGATAGCTCGGCTGGCGAGGCATACCCGGGAAATCCTTGGCTCATCGAGGGACTAAAGTACTTCGATCCACCGAGGTATAATGGCTGACTCATTTCTAGCGGGCATTGCACAGCGAGTGAGAGTCAGGGTTGATCCTAACCTCTTGCACAATTATTAACGTAATGAAGATTTTACCCCTAAACACAAAGTTATCTTATTAGCGTAAATGTTATATACTTGTCTATTCGTAGTAAACACTTATTCTATCAACGTATGCATTTATTTGTCACTATTAAGAACCATTCGGTAAGAAAAAAAATAATGTAAAATTTTTTTATTAAAGTATTATCCATTAAGGAATTATCCTAAGACAAAGGAAGAAAATCATTGACTTGATTTGAAGATCACAAATGTCACAGCTTAAACTCTTAATTTCCAACTCAAATAAGGGATGCTATCCTATTGTAACACTCTTATCTCTAAATAAAGCTCTGAGGGATCTGTTGAAGCGTACAAAAGAAGTTTCTTGGATCCATTTAAAAGGAACAAATAATTGGATGCTCAGTCACCATGTTATTTGATGGTAATTTTTGCAAGTTATGCTAATTCTCATGTATTAATATTAAAAAGAAAAATTAACATCTTGATATCCTACAGAAAGTATGTTCTCGATATCAAACATAATGAAGAAAAATAAATGTATATGACTAACCCCATCTAATCTATGATGACTTCTCTTGATATTGTTACATATATTTGATAAAATCTAAGGATAAAGTATTAGATAAGTTTAAGATTTATAAGGTAGAAGCTGAAACCCAAACTGAGAAAAAGCTTAAGAAATTTAGGTCAGATCGCGGTGGTGAATATACCTCAAATGAAATGACTCTATTTTGTCAAGAATATGGGGTTATTCATGAAGTTATACCACCATACTCTCCTCAGTCCAATGGTGTAGCTGAACGAAAAAATTATACATTAATGGATATGGTTAACTCAATGTTAATAAGTTCAGGCATACCCAAGAACTTGTGGGGGGAAGCTCTTTTAGCTGCATGTTATATTTTAAATAGGATCATACCCTTTAAGGATAGTCCTAAAACACCTTTTGAGCTTTGGAAAGGTAGAACATCCAAGCTAGATTATCTTAAAGTGTGGGGATGCTTAGCTAAGATAGGAATACCTGAATATAAGAGAAGAAAAATAGGACCTAAAACCGTAGATGCTATCTTTATAGGTTATTCCTTAGATAGCAGTACAAATAGGTTCCTAGTGATAAACTCTGATATAAGTGGCATCTCAAAGAATACTCTTATCGAATCAAGAGATGCTACTTATTTTGAAAATATTTTTCCTTTCAAGAACCAAGTACCAAATCAACTCTCTTCTAATCCTTTCTTGGTTCATGATTCTTTTAAAGCTGGGTCCTCTAATGAGTCAAAGAAAAGGAAAAGATCTAATCCAGAAGGTGGACCTTCTGAACTTAGAAAAAGTTCAAGGATAAGGAAAGAAAAAGATCTTGGTAAAGGTTTTTTTACTTTCCTAGTCGAAGGCGAACCTTCTTCTTTTTCAGAGGCGATGTCTTCTCCTAATGCTCCTTTTTGGAAGGAAGCTATTCTTTCTAAATTTAATTCAATCTTACAAAATGAAACTTGGATCTTATCTAATTTATCCCTGAAAGTGCACCTTTAGGGTGTAAGTGGGTATTTAAGAAGAAATTTAGACCTGATGGTTTAATAGAAAAGTATAGGGCTAGATTAGTAGCCAAAGGATATAACCAAAAGAAAGGGTTAGATTTCTTTGATACATATTCTCCTGTAGCTAGAATAACAACCCTTAGATCACTTCTTGCTATTGCTTCCATTCATAAGTTAATCATTCATCAAATGGATGTGAAGACTGTGTTCCTAAATGGAGATCTTGAGGAGGAGATCTATATGGAACAGCCTAAAGGTTTTATTGTAAAGGGACAAGAAGACAAGGTTTGTAAACTTATCAAGTTCCTTTATGGTCTTAAACAGGCTCATAAACAATGGCATGAGAAATTTGATCAAATTATTCTATCTTTTGGATTTTAAATCAATAATCATGATAAGTGTGTGTATTCTAAAATCATCGACAATGATTGTGTAATCCTTTGCTTATATGTAGATGATATTTTAATTTTTGGAACATCTCTTGAAATTATTTCAAGTGTTAAATCTTTCCTCTCTTCTAAGTTTGATATGAAAGATTTAGGAGAAGCGGATGTAATCCTAGGAATGAAGCTTATCAAGTCTCATGAAGGGATAGCTCTCTCTCTCTCTTTCTCATTCTATAGAAAAAATGATCAAAAAGTTTGGTTATTCCAATCTTAAATCAATATCTACTCCTTTTGATCCTAGCTTTCACCTAAAGAAAATTTTAGGTGACCCAATTAATCAATTAAAGTATTTTCAAATTATAAGATCTCTCTTGTATGTAGCAAATAGGACAAGACCTAATATTGCCTATGCTGTAGGAAGGCTTAGTAGATATAATTAAAATCCTGATCAATCCCATTGGGTAGCCTTAGAAAGAGTGTTCGATATTTAAAGGAGACACTTAATCTCTCTTTGATGTTCACTGAATACCCTGAGGTGGTTGAGGGTTACAATGATGCTAATTGGGTCACTGATTCTCATGATTTAAAATCAGCCACCGGATATCTCTTTCTTCTTGGCAGTGCTGCTATTGCCTGGGGATCAACTAGGCAAACCATCATTTCTAGAAGCACCATGGAGGCCGAGTTGATAGCTATGGATACCACCTGTGTTGGGGAGATTGTTGAGAAATTGTTGCCCCAATTTTATTGATTTTGATAATTAACAAAAGCCATGAGTATATTAAAAGATGCAATAAATTTATTTACATGAGCAATGAATTTATTTCTCATAATCAATGAGTATGTTAAGCATGACTATAATCAATTGGAAAGTAGCTTCAAGCTCCATGTTTAAGCTTTCAAAAAGAAATTTTTATACTTCATATTTCAATCAATGAGTTTTTGGAACATATCTTGAATTGATTCTTAATGTCAAATTTATTATATTCAAGTCAAAAATTGATTTAAAATTAATCTGGAATGAATTTCAAAGTCAATCAGAAAATTCTCTGATTTTTGATACGTTCCAGAGCCGACTCTAGAGTTTCAAAGTCGACTTCACTCAGTATACAGAGATTCCTGATTTTCTCGAGTCGACCCCTGTGATTTCAAGAGTCGACCCCCGATATTGTCGAGCCGACTCTATGACTGTAAGAGTCGACTCTGCTCAGACTCCAGAGTTATTTTTCTGAGCACTTTTCGAGTCGACCCCTTGCTTTTCATGAGTCGACCCCCGACTGTCAGGAGTCGACACCTTATTTTTTTGAGTCGACCCCTTAACTATCTGAATGTTTCTATTTTTGGCATCGCATCTTCGAGCCAACTCGCCTAAAGTTGGAGCCGACTCCAACAAATCTGGGCGTGACTTTTTCTGTATGCCAACTCAGCTCCAACGGTAATATTTTTCAATAACGGCTATTTTTTTGTTTCTAACGGCTATATTTTTGCAGAATCTATAAATAGAGGAGGCTCTTTTCAAATCAAAAGATATACACAAGAGAAAAAAAAAAAAAAAGAGAAAAATCTTTCAAAAGAGGAAAAAGAGCTTTATTGGAAAAATCTTCTAGTTCAAAATAGAGTGATTCAAAAGGAGTGAAATCAAAGGAGAGTTTCTGTGCTCCAGATCATCAATCCACAAAGTCAAAGAAAATCCAAAGCTTTTCAAAGATCAAATCGAAGGATTTTCAACATTCAACAAAAGGAAAAAAGCTTCATCTCAACTCCAAAGTTTTCAAACGGTCAAGAATCTTGCTGAGGCCTGATTCAATACTTCAAGAGGAGTTAAAGAGGAAAAGGAAGAAAGCCAAAGCCACACCATCTGCAATCTTATCAGGCTTTTCTAACTTTTTTTATTTGTATATTTGCTCAAGGGGAGCGTTTTATATAAACTCTGTTTTTATTGGTTGTTTGCTGATTCAATCAGTGGATTGAATCAGTGGAGGTTATTATACCTCGTTGCAAGCCGGAGTGCTTGTGTTGGGTTAGTTGTGTTTTGTGCTGGTGAGCCCGTGTAAAACCGGCTGGGTTCGTTGTGATCCCGGGAAAACAACAAGTTTGAGTTGTGAGCTTGTAAAACAACTCGGCTGTAATCGAAGAGATTATAGTGTGGACCCAAGTGAATCTTGGGAGTGGACGTAGGTGTTGGTTGCACCGAACCACTATAAAATTTTGTGTTTGCCGTGCTTATTTTCTCTCTCTCTATTTGCTTTATTATTAATTGTGTATATCCTCTCACTTGCAATTTTAAAGTTAAAAGACTTAAATTTTTAAGAACCCAATTCACCCCCCCCCCTCTTGGGTTGCCATCTGGGCCAACAATTGGTATCAGAGCAAGTGCTCATTTAGAATTTGATCTCACGATCAAGGGCTAAAGATCCTTATGGCAACACAAAGTGTTCATGTTTTGCTGAAGGTCATTCTACGAATCGACCTCCTTTATTTAATGGAACCAACTATTCATATTGGAAAGCAAGAATGAGAATATTCATTCAAGCTTCTGATATGAATTGTGGGGAGTAATAACTAATGGACCTAGTACACCCACACACTTAGTTGAAGGCATTCTTGTTCCTAAGCCCGAAAGGGATTGGAATGATAATGATAGAAGAATGGCTCAATTAAATGCTAAAGCCATTAACATTTTATATTGTTCCTTAGACTCTAATGAATTCAACCGAATCTCAACATGTAATTCCGCAAAAGAAATTTGGGATAGGTTGGAAATAACACATGAAGGAACAAACCAAGTTAAGGAATCAAAAATAAACATTGGTTCATAAATATGAATTGTTTACAATGGAACAAACTGAAACCATCACATGCATGTTCACTAGATTCACTGATATTGTGAATGGTTTAAAGAGTCTTGGTAGAATTTATTCTAATGCTGACCTTGTGCGCAAAATTCTTAGGTCACTACCAAGATCGTGGGAAGCGAAAGTCACTGCATCCAAGAAGCAAAGGACCTCAAACATTACCTTTAGAGGAGCTTCTAGGATCCCTAATGACCCACGAGCTGACAATGAAGCAACATGTTGAGGAGGAAACAAAAAGAAAGAAGACAATTGCCCTCAAAACTGCAGAAATGGAAGATGAGCAGCAGTGATGATGAGGATGATGATGAAACTGCTCTTCTGCAAAAAATTTAAGAAATTTATGAGAAAAGAAACCCTTCCACAAAAAGAAATTTGGAAAGAAGATGGAGAAGAAAAGGAAAAGAAAGGACAAGGAAAAGAGAAAGAGCCCTTATATGTTATGAATGTAAAAACCAGGGCATTTAGATATGATTGTCCTTTAAAAAAGGCCTACAAGAAAAGAAGAAAGCATATGGCAACTTGGTCTGATGAATCTTCTTCCGAAGAAGAAGAACAAAAGAAGTTGCCAATTTTTTTGGCGAACGACGACGATGAGGAATGTCTGTAGCCAAAAGATCAAAGAAAAAGTGGTATCTTGATAGTGGCTGCTCAAGACATATGACGGGTGACAAAGAGAATTCATCACCCTAGAAGAAAAGAAAGGTGGAGTTGTGACGTTTGGCGATAACGGTAAAGGTCAAATTATGGGCCTTGGTAAAGTTCGCATAACTCCATCTATATTTATTGATAATGTACTTTATGTTGATGGTTTAAAGCACAATTTAATTAGTATAAGCCAACTATGTGATAAGAACTTTAATGTTTCATTTAAATCTTCTATTTGCATAGTATCTGATTCCATTAATGATAGCATTGTTTTTACTGGTTATAGACATGGCAATGTGTACTTAGTTGACTAGACAAATTATCTGAAGTATCATTGCCTAATTGCTGACAATGCTAACATAAATGATATTGGATGGTTATGGCATCGTAGATTAGGTCATGCAAGCACACACCTTATTTCAAAACTAATTAAGATGGATTTAGTTAAAGGTTTACCTAAGTTAGATTTTGAAAATAACAAAATCTGTGATGCATGTCAATTTGGAAAACAAACTAGAAGTTCTTTCAAATCTAAAAACACTGTTTCAACTTCTAGGCCTCTAGAGCTACTTCACATGGATCTTTTCGGACCAACTAGAACCACAAGTCTAGGAGGAAAGAAATATGGTTTAGTGATTGTAGATGATTACTCTAGGTACACTTGGGTGATGTTTTTAGCTCACAAAGATGAGACTTTCTCGATATTTCTGAAATTCTTCAAGAAAGTCACAAATGAGAAAAACACTACCATAGTGTCTCTAAGAAGTGATCATGGAACTGAATTTGAAAATCACTTATTTGAAAGTTTTTGTTCTGAAAATGGAATTAATCATAACTTTTCAGCCCCTAGGACTCCACAACAAAACGGTGTAGTTGAAAGAAAAAATAGAACCTTAGAAGACATGGCCCGTACCATGCTATGCGAAAGCAACTTACCAAAGTATTTTGGGCGGAAGCAATTAACACAGCATGTTACATCTTAAATAGAGCATTAATAAGACCAATATTAAAGAAAACACCTTATGAATTATGGAATGAAAGAAAACCAAATATAAAATACTTTCATGCATTTGGATGTAAATGTTTCATTCATAATAATGGTAAAAACAACTTAGGAAAATTTGATGCTAAATCTGATGAAGGAATTTTTAGGTTATTCAACGACTAGTAAGGCATATAGAATCTTTAACAAGAAAACCTTAATAGTAGAAGAATCCATACATGTAGTTTTTGATGAATCTTTAGCAACTGGATCTGAAAAGATTGATGATGAGGAAGATACAAACATAATTGAAAAAGATCTTGAAAAACTTAATATTGAAGTATCTTCTGATCATGAACAAGAGGCTAAAGATGATGATTCACATAAGGTCGATGATGTTAATATGATCATAATGATATAGATCTTCCAAGAGATTGGAGATATGCTTATAGTCATCCTAAGGAATTGATTATAGGTGATCCTTCTCAAGGAATAAGAACTAGATCATTTATGAGAAATATTAGTAATCATCTTGCATTTGTCTCTCAAATAGAACCTAAAACTATTGAAGAAGCCGAGAAAGATAATAATTGGATGATAGCAATGCAAGAAGAACTAAATCAATTTACTAGAAATAATGTTTGGACACTAGTTGAAAGACCTAAAAATCATTCAGTAATAGGATCAAAATGGGTTTTTAGAAATAAATTAGATGAAAAATGGCATAGTAATTAGAAACAAAGCTAGATTAGTTGCAAAAGGATATAATCAAGAGGAAGGTATTGATTTTGATGAAACCTTTGCACCTGTAGCTAGATTGGAAGCCATTAGATTGTTACTTGCATTTGCATGTCACATGAATTTTAACTTATTTCAAATGGACGTTAAAAGCGCATTTTTAAATGGATTTATAAATGAAGAGTGTATGTAGAACAACCACCAGGTTTTGAAGATCATGAATTTACAAATCACGTTTTTAAATTGCACAAAGCTTTATATGGTTTGAAACAAGCACCTAGAGCTTGGTATGATAGGTTAAGTAAATTCTTAATAGAAAATGATTTTACAAGAGGTAATGTTGATAAAACACTATTTTTGAAAAGAAAAAATAAAGATTTGCTTGTAGTACAAATATACGTAGATGACATTATTTTTGGTGCTACTAACGATTCTTTGTCAAGAATTTGCAAAGTTGATGCAGGGAGAATTCGAGATGAGCATGATGGGAGAACTCAACTTCTTCCTTGGACTCCAAATCAAACAATGCAAAGGAGGGAATCTTTATCAACCAAACCAAATACACAAGAGAACTACTCAAAAAGTTTGGTATGGAAACAATGAAACCCCTCGGAACTCCAATGAGTCCTTCATGCAAGCTGGACAAAGATGAAGAAGGTAAGAAGGTTGATCAAAAGTATTATCGAGGTATTATCGGATCCCTTCTTTATTTAACAGCAAGTAGACCAGATATTATGTTTTCAGTATGTTTATGTGCTAGATTTCAATCTGAACCTAAAGAATCACATTTAATAGCTGTTAAAAGAATTTTAAGATACTTAAATGGAACAAAAATGTAGGTTTATGGTATTCTAGAGACTCAACTTTAAACCTAATTGCATATTCGGATTCTGATTATGCTGGATGTAAACTAGATAGAAAAAGCACAAGTGGTGCATGCCATTTCTTAGGAAGTAACTTAATCACATGGTTTAGCAAAAAGCAAAATTCAGTTGCATTATCAACTACTGAAGCTGAATATGTAGCAGCTGGAAGTTGCTGTGCGCAAATCCTATGGATTAAGCGACAACTTGAAGACTATGGTATCACACTTGATAAAACACCCATAAGATGTGATAACACTAGCGCAATCAATTTAACTAAAAATCCGATTCAACACTCAAGGACAAAACACATAGAAATTAGATATCATTTTATAAGGGAACATGTAGCTAATGATGAAATTTGTTTAGATTATGTAAACACTGAAGAACAACTAGCTGACATCTTTACAAAACCTTTAAGCGAAGAAAGATTTTGTTATCTTAGAGGAGAGTTAGGAATTTGTAACCCTTTTGGATAGATTTTGAAACCTCTAAGGAAATATATCTAGAGTTCTTTCAATTTCTCAATCTTAAGGAAATTTTATCTAGAACTCATATCAATTTGATCTATCAAAATCCATGATTTTTAATCATCTCAAAGATCAAATCCGGGTTCATTTCAGACACTGAAAAATTTGATTTTTTTTTACTCTGAAATGGTTTCGGAGCCGACTCGAGAGTATCGGAGTCGACTCGAGTTTCTGCTGAAACTCAGGAGTCGACCCTTCTCTGAGCGAGTCGACTCGAGATCGAGTCTGCTCTGTGACTTACCCGAGCCGACTCTATTTGCGCGAGTCGACTCGACGTGGTCCCAAATCGATTTATTAGGGCACGAGCCGACCCATCGATTCTATCATTCCAAATCATTCAAAACCCTCCAAAACCCTTCAACCTTCCAAAATCTTCCAAAATCCTTAAATCATTCCACTTTGATTCAATGGCCCCCAAAACCCGTGGTGCTAGTAGTAGCGGCCGGGATGAAAAGAAGAAGACCGTGCGTCGACCCGTTCGCGAGCCGACTCCGGACTCTTCGCCTGCTTCCTCTTCGGACGACTCGCCTGCTCCTACTGCCACTACTCCTCAGGTAGATCACCTTGCGAGTAGAGTCATTACTACAGGAAGGAAGTTTGACTTTGATTTGTTTGAGAGAGAGGGATTTGCTTGTAGGGTCAGTTGAAGAAATGGGATTTGAAAAGATATGCTCCTTAGACTGTCCTACATACCCAGCATTAGTTAAAGAGTTTTATAAAATTTGACTAGAGGGGACAATGGATTGGTCAGCATTGTTAGAGGAGTTGGTTGAATGTCACTGCCATCATTCTCTCTAAATTATTGGACTTACCCCTATCAGGACCTTCCACTTTTGACCCAGAGGATAGGTCCCTGCCCTACAAGATTATTGAATAGAAATTTTGAGGGATTTGAAGAAGTTTTTGCCAATCAGCTGCCACTGGACTTGAGATTGCTTCATAACATCTGCAGCAGGATTCTTTTCCCTAAGACAGGCCGTTTTGACTACGTGTCTGAGAGGGATATCTTTGTTATGGATGCTGTAGTTTCAGGCAAGCCAATCAACTTACCCATGATGATTTGGTATATAGCTGATTGTGGGAGTAAGAGGAAATCCTGTCTTCCCTACGGCATGATCTTGACACAATTATTCAGAAGCCAAGGAATTGAAATTAGTGATAGTGAGCCCAGGAGAAATTTGAGACATACTGACTACTATTCATTGGCACTATTCACCGCATGGGCTTCAAGAAAGTAATGGTAGTTGGGAAAGGTCAAAAGATGTTAGATGAGGAGGAGAGTTGAAGACATTAGAGCTGAGGTCGAGGTGGACCTTTCTGTTGCTGGACC
>UESW01003944.1:0-21187 GCA_900491605.1 Calamus simplicifolius | reverse complement strand
GAAAATAGTTAAAACAGAATCCATCATTATTACTCATTTAACAGAAAAGTAGAGCCTAAAGACTCGGTCTTGCATCAATTTCCAATACTCCCCCTTGATGCAAAACTATTGACACCAAGTAATTCACGAAAGTGAGAGAATTCCTCATAAGATAAAGCCTTGGTCATAATGTCAGCAACTTGAATGTTCATCGAGCAGTGGTGCAAGTCTACTAACCCTTCCGCTACAATTTCTCTAATAAAGTGATGCCGAATTCCAATATACTTTGTTCACCCATGAAATGTAGGATTATTTGTCATTGATATTGTTGATTTATTATCATAGAAGATGGTAGTAGCATCAAGTTGTTGAGTCTGATGAAGATCTTCAAGAACCCTTCGAAACCATATGCTTGACACGCCGTAGATGTAGCTGCAATATACTTTGCTTCAGAGGATGATAAGGCTGTCATGCCTTGCTTCTTCGATGTTCAAGAGATGGTTCCTGATCCAAGAGTGAAATAATAACCTGATGTGCTTTTCCTTTCATCCAAAGAACTTGCCTAATCACTATCTGTAAAACCAGTAAGCTAGTAAGCTTGAAGTTAGTAACTGAAAAGTACCAAATCCCAAAATTAATGGTGCCATGAATGTATCTCAGAATGCATTTTGCTGCTCCCAAATGATGCTTTGTAGGGTTGTGCATAAACCTTGAAACTAAACAGACAGCAAACATAACATCTGGATGAGTATGAGTCAAATACATCAGTCCTCAAATTAATTTTCTAAAATAGGTTGCATCAGCCTTCCCTTCTAGACATAACTTTTCTCCTGCATTCATTAGAGTACTGCAACCTTTGCAATTTTCCATATTAAATTTCTTTAATAGACCATATGCATACTTCTCTTGAGAAAGAAAATTTTTATTTTGTGTTTGCTTAATTTCAAGACCCAGAAAGTAATGTAAGAGACCGAGATCAGTCATTTCAAATTCATTCATCATTCTCACCATAAACTCTTCAATAAGAGAGCATGAAAATCCAGTATAGATTATATCATCAATATATAATGACATAATAAGAATATCTTTACCTTTCACCTTGATATAGAGAGTTGATTCATTTTTACTTCTGTGAAAACCATTTTTCAGAAAATAGGCATCTATTCTACTATACCATGCCCTTGGAGCCTGTTTTAACCCATAGTTAAAGGGTTACCTAAAATAGATTTTGAAAACAACAAAATATGTGATGCATGTCAATTTGGAAAACAAACAAGAAGTTCTTTCAAATCTAAAAATATTGTTTCAACTTCTAGGCCATTAGAGCTACTTCACATGGACCTTTTTGGACCAACTAGAACCACAAGTCTAGGAGGAAAGAAATATGGTCTTGTGATTGTAGATGATTACTCTAGATACACTTGGGTATTGTTGTTAGCTCATAAAGATGAGACTTTCTCGATATTCCTAAAATTCTTTAAGAAAGTCATAAATGAGAAAAACACTACCATAGTGTCTCTAAGAAGTGATCATGGAACTAAATTTGAAAATCACCTATTTGAAAATTTTTGTGCTAAAAATGGTATTAATCATAATTTTTCTGCACCTAGGACCCCACAACAAAATGGTGTTGTAGAAAGAAAAAATAGGACTTTAGAAGACATGATCCGTACCATGCTATGTGAAAGCAACCTACCAAAGTACTTTTGGGTGAAAGCTATAAACACGGCATGTTACATTTTAAATAGAGCCCTAATAAGACTAATACTTAAGAAAACACCTTATAAACTATGGCAAAACAGAAAACCTAATATTAGATATTTTCATGCATTTGGTTATAAATGTTTTGTTCATAATAATGATAAAAATAATTTAGGCAAATTTGATGCTAAATCTGATGAGGGAATATTCTTAGGATATTCAACAACTAGTAAAGCATATAGAGTATTTAACAAGAAAACTTTAATTATTGAAGAATCAATTCATGTAGTTTTTGATGAATCTTTAGCAACTAGTTTCGAAAAGTTTGATGATGAGGAAGATACAAATATAATTGAGAAAGATCTTAAAAAATTAAATATTGATGTATCTTCAGATCATGAGCAAGAGGCTAAAGATAATGATTCACCTAAGGATGATGATACTAACACTAATCATAATGATATAGATCTTCCTAGAGATTGGAGATACGCTTATAGTCACCCTAAGGAATTGATTATAGGTGATCCATCTCAAGGAATAAGAACTAGATCATCTATGAGAAATATTAGTAATCATCTTGCATTTGTATCACAAATTGAACCTAAAACTATTGAAGAAGCTGAAAAAGATAATAATTGGATGTTAGCTATGCAAGAAGAATTAAATCAATTTACTAGAAATAATGTATGGACATTAGTAGAAAGACCTAAAGATCATTCTGTTATAGGATCAAAATGGGTATTTAGAAATAAACTAGATAAAAATGGCATAGTAATTAGAAACAAAGCTAGATTAGTTGCAAAAGGATATAATCAAGAAGAAGGTATTGATTTTGATGAAACCTTTGCACCAGTAGCTAGATTAGAAGCCATTAGACTATTACTTGCATTTGCATGTCACATGAATTTCAACTTATTTCAAATGGATGTAAATAGTACTTTTTTAAATGAATTTATAAATGAAGAAGTGTATGTAGAACAACCACTAGGTTTTGAAGATCATGAATTTTCAAATCATGTTTTTAAATTGCACAAAGCATTATATGGTTTGAAACAAGCACCTAGAGCATGGTATGATAGATTAAGTAAATTCTTAATTGAAAATAAATTTATAAGAGAAATGTAGATAAAACATTATTTTTGAAAAGAAAAGGTAAAGATTTATTAGTAGTTCAAATATATGTTGATGATATTATTTTTGGTGCTACTAACAATCTTCTATGTCAAGAATTTGCTAAGTTGATGCAGGTTGAGTTTGAAATGAGCATGATGGGAGAACTCAACTTCTTCCTTGGACTCCAAATCAAACAAGAAAAGGAAGAGATTTTCATCAACCAAACCAAGTACACGAAGGAACTACTCAAAAAGTTTGGTATGGATTCAATAAAACCCCTTGGAACTCCAATGAGTCCTTCATGCAAGTTAGACAAAGATGAGGAAGGTAAGAAAGTTGATCAAAAGTATTATCGAGGTATAATCGGATCTCTACTCTACTTAACTGCTAGTAGACCTGATATAATGTTCTCTGTTTGTCTATGTGCTAGATTTCAATCAGAACCTAAAGAATCTTACTTAACTGCTGTTAAAAGAATATTAAGATACTTAAATGGAACAAAAAATGTAGGTTTATGGTATTCTAGAGACTCAATATTGAACTTAATTGCATATTCTGATTCTGATTATACTGGATATAAGTTAGATAGGAAAAGCACAAGTGGTGCATGCCAATTCTTAGGAAGTAACTTAATCTCATGGTTTAGCAAAAAATAAAATTCAGTTGCATTATCAACTACTGAAGCTGAATATGTTGCAGCTGGAAGTTGCTATGCTCAAATCCTATGGATTAAGCGACAACTTGAAGACTATGGTATCACACTTGACAAAACACCTATAAAATGTGACAATACAAGTGCAATTAATCTAACAAAAAATCAATTCAACATTCTAGGACAAAAACATAGAAATTAGATATCATTTTATTAGAGAACATGTAACTAATGGAGAAATATGTCTTGATTATGTTAATACTGAAGATCAATTAGCAGATATATTTACAAAACCCTTGAGTGAAGAAAGATTCTGTTATCTTAGAGGAGAGTTAGGGATTTGTGATCCATTAGAATGAATTTGAAACCCCTAAGAAAAATTATCTAGAACTCTTTCTATCCTTTGATTTTAAGGAAATTTTATCTAAAATTCTTTCAAATCCCTGATCTTTAAGAAATCTTATCTAGAATTCATATCTAATTGAACTATTAAAATCCAATGATTTTTTATCAATTTCTATGATCAATGTTCGGACACATTTCAGATTCTCTGAAACTTTATATTTTTGCTCTGAAATGGTCTCGGAGCCGACTCGATTAGTATCGGAGTCGACTCCATGTTTCTGCTGAAACTCTGGAGCCGACCCCATCTCTGTGTGAGTCGACTCCACTTCGGGTTAGGTTTCTGTGACTATCCGGAGTCGACTCCATACTTTGCGGGAGCCAACTCGAAGTGGTCCCAGGTCAATTTTTCTAGGGCAGAGTCGACCCCTCGTTCATTTCTATCTTCTTAAATCAATCAAAATCTCTCTCCAAAGATTTTTCCAACCTACCAAATCCTTAGAAACACTTGATTAACCTTTCCACTAAATCAATGGCACCTAAAACCCGTGGTTCTAGCCTTGGAGCGACCGGGATGAAGAGGAAGAAGACGGTGAGGCGTCCCGCTCGCGAACCGTCTCCGAGCATGGATTCCACCTCGTCCTCTTCAACCCCGAGTGCTTCTCCTGCTGTGGCCACCTCTCAGGTAGACCGCCTAGCCGATAGAATTATTACAACCAGGAGAAAGGTGGATTTTGAGCTATTTGAGGCGGAGGGTTTTCTTGTAGGAAGACAATTAATTGAAATGGGATGGGAGAAAATGTGTTCATTAGATTGCCCAACCTACCCCGCCTTGGTTAAAGAGTTTTATAAAAATTTGTCAAGAGGAGATAATGGATTGGTCAGCTTGATTAGAGGAAATAGGATAAATGTCACAGTGGATATACTCTCAAGACTTTTGGATCTTTCAGTGTCTGGTCCTTCTACATTTTACCTGATGATAGGAGCCCGTCTTTATCAAGATTGTTAAATAAAGAAATTGTTGGTTTTAAAGAAGTCCAAGCAAATCAACTATCTTTGGAATTAAGGCTTCTCCATAACATATGCAGTAGGATTATGTTCCCTAAGACTGGGAGGTTTGATTATGTATCTGAGAGAGACATTTTTGTTATGGATGCTGTAGTGGCTGGGAGACCTATCAATCTTCTGAATATGATAATTTGGTACATAGCTGACTGTGGGAGCAAGAAGAAATCAAGTCTACCCTATGGCATGATATTAACTAAGATTTTTCAAAGCCAAGGGATAATTATTTCCGATAGTGAGCCATTGAGAAATTTGAGACACATTGATTACTATAGCTTGGCTACTATTCATAGGATGGGATTTGTGAAGAAAGATGGTAGATGGAAAAGGAAAAATCAGTTGAAGATAGAGCCGCTGATGTTGAGGCACCTGGACCTTCTGTTAGACATTCATCACCTGTGCCTCCTAGTTCTTCTGTTCCAGTTCCGGCCCCTACTCCTGCTCCAATGTTTGATCAGCCATCTTCTTCATCAGTTGGTTTTTTGGATCTT
Source organism: Calamus simplicifolius (assembly GCA_900491605.1). Classification (NCBI taxonomy): domain Eukaryota; kingdom Viridiplantae; phylum Streptophyta; class Magnoliopsida; order Arecales; family Arecaceae; genus Calamus; species Calamus simplicifolius. The sequence continues at coordinate 15,844 of UESW01003944.1, read as the reverse complement.
CAGTTAGAGCAGCTCAAGAGTCTTCTTGATGCTCAAGAGGATAGAATGAAGACTGAGTTTGACAGTAAATTCATGAATCTTAAAGAAACTCTCTATTCATTAGAAGATCGAATTACCAAGATTGAATCTACTCTTAGCTCCTCTACTGAGTCTTTAAGTGGTAATTTAAAGAATATTTTTGAAGAACTTAAAGACATTTGTGGAGATGGTAAGACTTATGCAAAGTGCAATGCCGAGCTTCAAGACAAAATTTTAACTGCTTGTACTTTTATGGATGAAAGACTGAGAGAATATGTCAAGCTTCAAACTGATGGAATGAAGAACATTGTAGATCACTTAACAAGAATTGTAAGGACACATTTTTGATGTAATGGATGTTTAGTTTTTGCAATGTAATAAAATTTATATTATGATTTACATTTTGATATAATGAAGTAATGAAAAGTTAGTTTTGAATGTTCAATGAAGTGTGAGTTTGAATGTACTTCTCTTATTTATCAATGAATCTCAGTTCATGTTAAAGCATATCTTAAATCGTGAATGTGATTGTGTTTGATGCTTCTCTACCTTTTTGTTGATAACAAAAAAGGGGAGAGTTTTATACATGACTGTATATGCATGGGAGAAATTAAATGAATGTTATTGTATATGCATATAATAAATAATTGAATGGGGGAGAGAAGGGAGTAATAATTAAACATTCACATACAGAGAATGAATGAAAAAGCAATTTAGATGAAAATGCTGAATTTTGACATTAAACTGTGTATGAGTTTAAATTGAATGAATGAGATATTTATTTGAGTTTCATAGGGGGAGCTACCTCATTCAGGGGGAGCATAACTATGAAAATTAAATAAATTCTTCAATTAATCATGCATATACTCAATGTTTTTGTCATCATAAAAAGGGAAGATTGTTGGGGAGATTGTTGAGAAATTGTTGCCCCAATTTTATTGATTTTGATGATTACCAAAAGCCATGAGTATATTAAAAGATGCAATGAATTTATTTACATGAGCAATGAATTTATTTCTCATAATCAATGAGTATGTTAAGTATGACTATAATCAATTGGAAAGTAGCTTCAAGGTCCATGTTTAAGCTTTCAAAAAGAAATTTTTATACTTCATATTTCAATCAATGAGTTTTTGAACATATCTTGAATTGATTCTTAATGTCAAATTTATTATATTCAAGTCAAAAATTGATTTAAAATTAATCTGGAATGAATTTCAAAGTCAATCAGAAAATTCTTTGATTTTTTATACGTTCCGGAGCCGACTCTAGAGTTTCAGAGTCGACTCCACTCAGTATACAGAGATTCCTGATTTTCTCGAGTCGACCCCTATGATTTCAAGAGTCACCCCCGATATTGTCGAGCCGACTCCATGACTGTAAGAGTCGACTCTGCTCAGACTCCAAAGAGTTATTTTTCTGAGCACTTCTCGAGTCGACCCCTTGCTTTTCATGAGTCGACCCCCGACTGTCAGGAGCCGATACCTTATTTTTCTTGAGTCGACCCCTTAACTATCTGAATGTTTTATTTTTGGCATCGCGTCTTCGAGCCGACTCGCCTAAAGTTGGATCCGACTCCAACAAATCTGGGCGTGACTTTTTCTGTATGCCAACTCAGTGCCAACGATAATATTTTTCAATAATGGCTATATTTCTTTGTTTCTAACGGCTATATTTTTGCAGAGTCTATAAATAGAGAGGCCATTTTCAAATCAAAAGATATACATATATAGATCAAGAGAGAAAAAAAAAGAAAAATCTTTCAGAAAGAGGAAAAACAGAGCGTCATTTAAAAAATCCGAGATTCAAAAATAGAGTGAAAGAGAAGGAGTGAAATCAAAGGAGACTTCATCTGTGCTCAAGTTCATCATTCCAAGAAAGTCTAGAAGAAAATCCAAGAGCCATTCAAGATCAAATCAAGAGATTTTCAACATTCAAAGAAAGAGAGAATAAGTTCAAATTAACTCCAACATTCAATCCGTGAAGAATCTGAGCTGAGGCCCAATTCCACACTTCAAAGGAGTTGAGGAAAAGAAGAAAAGAAGAAAAGTCTGCACTCAAATCGAATCTAAATAGGCCCTTCTAAACTTTGCTTTTATTTTTAAATATCTGCTCAAAAGGAGCTATTTTGTACTAAACTCATATTTTTATCTTGTTGTTTGCTAATTCAATCAGTGGATTGAATTAGTGGAGGTAGTTTACCTCGGCATAAGCTAAGGATAGCTTGTGTGTTGGGTTTTGTGCTGGTGAGCCCGTGTAAAACCGGCTGGGTTCGTTGTGATCCGGGAAAACAACAAGTTTGGGTTGTGAGCTTGTAAAATAACTCGACTGTAATCGAGGAGATTATAGTGTGGACCCAAGTGGAGCTTGGGAGTGGACGTAGGTGTTGGATACACCGAACTACTATAAAATCTTTGTGTTTGCCGTGTTTATTTGTCTCTCTCTCTCTTGCTATTATGCTTTAACTTGAATTAATTGTGTATATCCTCTCATTAATAGTTTAAATTATTTTAAAAATCTTAATTTTTAAAGTACCCAATTCACCCCCCCCTCTTGGGTTGCCATCTGGGCCAACAATCTATTTGCTGATCGACGATTGAGAAGCTTATATGATTTAATTAATCAATTTGATTGATTGAATTATCTCAATTGGGTTAAGTACAATTGAATAAGATTCAATTTGGTTTAAGTCTATTAGAAGGACAAGTCAATTTCAAATATTGATTTGAAATTAGACTTGATTTGAATTTAAATAGATTCAGGACTAGCCAAATTTGATTTGGGCTTGGACCATGATCTATGTGGGTTAAGTCAAATAAATTCAGATCAGAACCCAAACCTCTCGAATATGGATCTCATATGATGAGATGGCTAAAATCTCATCTCATGAGATAGAATTTAATGCATGACATTTATTACCGAACGTCGGATTTATCCCTCGTCTCTTTGGTTTTCTCCGAACGATGGAACTAAACCAAACGCCGCGACTCCTTGGTTTTCTCCGAACGTCGGAATTAAACCAAGCACCGCGCCTTCGGCGTCTCTTCGCTTTTGCCAAACGATGGATTCTTAAATGTCAGAATTAAATGTCAAGGCTAAATCGAGACTATAAATAGAGGGCATTCCCTCACCAGAGAACACAGAACAAAAATAGAACAACAATACATGATTTGTCATGGATTGTAATTCTAAATTATCATGGATTGTAATTCTAAAATGTTAGAATAGAAAATCCTGGTGATTCTGGTGTTAGCGGAAGCCTGGTGGATCTTGAGGAAGATTCAAGTGAGAGGATTCAAGATCAGCAAAGCTATTTTTCCGCGAGCTAGCACTCCCGGAAATCTGATCATTTGGGGCTTCGCGTGGACGATACTAGAGGCCGGACGATTGAACGGCTGGAGAGCAATAAGGATTTACCTACTGTTCTTAAGGTAAGTGATTTGATCCCTAGATCTTAAGGCAGGCTTCAAGATAATAGTGTGACTAGTCATCTTGAAGATCAAGATATGATCTTGATGTTTTTATATGCATATTTTAGATCAAACGACCCTGAATATATAGGCAAAGATATGATCTTGATGCATATTAGATAGATTAATATGTAATCTTTTAATTTCGCAATGATAATAGTTATCAATTTTTAAAAATATGCATGCCTCGAAGACTATTTCTCCCTACAACTAATTCGTGAATCCTCTCAAATAGTCAAGACAAAGTATTTCCCCAATTGGAAATTACGTATACTTCAATTTCTCATAATAAAGCGCCTAACTTTATTAAAATTGTGACAATTGTATTTCGAATATAATAAAATGATCTCGTGTCTTCTGTACTCATGTGTGAAGCATCTCGAGCACTCAAGATCATTATTTTTAACATTCGTAGACCTTTCAGGAGAATTACATACAACAAGTATATAGGATGCAAATATCAAATCATTTATTATATATCATCTGATGTCAATCATCATAGAAAAATTATGTCTTTTAGACCATAATTTCCAATAGTATCAATGGTTGATCTCTAATGACGGTGGTGTGAGTGATCCTTTGACTTGAGATCCTCATTGCATCTCAAGTATGGAATGTCATGATTTGATGGCATCCAAACGTCGCTCTAGCCAAGGGTAGCAAATACGGCATCGATTGGGTATGACATGAAGCATATGAAGATGGTGTTTGATCAAGACATGATTCATCTCCCTTGATAGAAAGGGTTATATCCCACAGCCACTTGATGGATTAAATTGATTGATAAATCCTTGCAAGGTTGAGTTGGAATTCGAAATGGTTTGAAGTTCTAATTCATATAGTCAATTTGTTCTGAGATCAAGTAAACAAAGATCAATTACATGATTGACACATTCCATACCACTGATTGATCTGGGATATGTGACGAAAGGATTTGATCATACTGTAACCGTTCATGGACAGTGTTGATGGTCACGTTAACAAAACCTTTAGGAGTTATGTGGTCATGATGCTTTGCTAGAGGCCTCTCATGATCTATAATCATATTGTTGAATTAGATAAAAAGTTATCCAATCATTCCTAGGGTCTATGATTAGGACATGATTATTGCCAACATGTTAAAGGGCCTAATGGGTCACACGCATTAAGGAGAATATTAGATGAATTAAAATAAGAATTAAATTAGATTTAATTCAGATAAGATAATCAATTAAATAATTGGATGAGACCCAATTTAAAGAAGATATAATTATAATGGATATGATCCATTATAATAGAAGGAATGTTAAGGAGAAATTATTTGTACATATGATGAACAAATAATTGGATACCGATATGTAACTTGATCCATGTGATGGATGGCTCTGATTATTCAGTATAGATGTCCAATCTTAGCCATCTGAAGATGAATCATGCCCATGGAATGAGACATGATGAATCTCTACGGTTCGATGATAAACACGTACAAATTAGGACATGTAGTTATGGGATAACCAACTCCTAATTTTAAAGGCTGAGATTGTGACACTTGGATTAATCTTACCATGAAGATGGGAGTTTCTTACAATGAAGATGGAGGAGTTTCTTACCATGAAGATGAGAGTTTCTTACCATGAAGATGGGAGGAGCTTCTTACCATAATGATGGGAGTTTCTTACCATGAAGAGAGGTCTCTTCCTCTTTGGAACGTCTCATTTTCAACCTATAAATATAGTTCCTTCCTTCCAAGAAAGGAGAGTATGAGAAGAAATATTAGACTTTTCTTCAAAGATATCTTCTGTAAGGGATTCAAGAGGTGCTAGCGCGCCTCTCTCTCTCCCATGGTGTCATCTTCATACTTGGAGGTCTTCATCCCTTCTTCTCTGCATGGATCGCCATAAGAGGCCAGACACGTGGATGGCTAGTGGCAGGGATTAACCGGCTTCATCCTCATCTACATCGATAAAGGACTCAAGTATGAATAAAATCAGATTTTATTTGAGATATAATGAATTTGTTCCTAAGGATCCTGGGCATCTGAAAATTTTATATTATATCTTTCACAATATGTATATGAATTTGATTCGAATCTTGTATACATAATTTCTATCAGCGGTATCAGAACCCCCTTAGGCTATAGATTAATTAATCTGATAGGATACTTGAGTCAATATGATTGATAATATGATTATTTATTATGCTTAAAATCATGAAGAGTTTTCATATGTTGATAATAAATCTAAAATATAATAAAATGTTTATTATTTAATGATAAACAATATTATTTAGATTTATGCATATTCATTATCATGTTCAAATAGAGTACTTTAATATATAGAGGAAAAGGTTTATTATATGATAATAAATAATAATTAATCATATATGTGCCATGTTAAAATAGTAATTATTATTTATGCATGATAGATACTATATGCTAAAATCCTAGAAATCATGTTTAGGATTTAATTTTAGCATGATGATTGATATGATTAAGATCAGATATTCTTATGATAATGAACATTGAAAACTTTAGGGTTTGTTAGTGACATTAGGATTTACATGGGATGTGAAACCGACATGTCATAACATGTAATTAAATGATAAGAAAATTTAAAATTTAAATTAAGAACTCTTATCATAACACCCTAGCTAGATCACTATCTATAGTTATCATAAAATTTAATAATGATAAAGATTTAGGAAACTTAGACTTAACCATGTCATTGTTTGATCCTATGATCCCATAATTGATCTAATCAATTGGGCTTAACTACATTGGTGTCTAAAATGTTTGATCATGGTTTTTAATTGCTCCGTTCGCTACTAGGAAAACCCATTTAATGGGATCGAAGGGTATGCTAAATAGGACCCCATTGATCAGCTGATCTGGCCATTGTTAAGGAAAGCTCTTAATTGATTAAATCAATTAAGGTTGATCAGGATGGTAGCAATTGATTTGGTCACATAATTAGGGTTCCTAAATTAGATAGTGATCAGGATCCTAATTTGATTAGGAGTCCCAATCATAGTTGGATCTTATGAAATTAAGGTTAATTGAGATTAATCTAAAATCTACATATAGGATATGTAACCTAGCATAGTACAAATGCTGTAGATGTAGATGAGACCAATATGCGCTAAATTCCTTCACGAATATTAAGTCATAAGCCTTCCATTAGGTCATGAGATTTGTCATGCCAAAGCTAAGGTCGAGTGTACCTATGAGGAGTTGATTGTGGAACAACGGGTTGACTTAACTAGATTAGCTGGCATAATTGGCCAAAGTCAGGGTCAGTCTAATCTAGAGGCAAACTTTAGGGTGATCACATATGGATGTAATTGACAAAGCAATGTCCCCTAAATGATCTAGGAGTCACATTAGATGTGATTGATGATAATCTACCAAATTTGGCTTACCGAGATTTGTTGTGCCAAAGCCAAGGTCAAGGTAATTCAAATGAGGATCCTAGCTCACCAAGGAAATTGAATGCCAATTTCTCGAGATTAATAGAGAGGGCTATTAACCTTGATAAAATAGTGGGAGAAACCAACTTAATTAAAAATCTAGAATTACCATATTAAGTTGGTGATTAGTATTCATAGTAATTGACTCGTTCTAATTTTATGTAGGCTATCAGAGAAACCATGAGTGTAAACATCAACCTAAGGAATATTTTAGAATCCAACAAATTGACTGGACTCAACTTCTCTAATTGGCTAAGGAATATAAGGATAATTCTTCGATCTGAGAAAATTCTTTTTGTCCTAGATGAGGTTGCACCGGAGGTCCCACCAGCGGATGCTCCGACTGAGGTTCATGTGGCATACAACCGGTATAAAGATGCTGAAGACATGGCCACATATTTGATGTTGGCCTCATTATCACCTGATCTTCAGAAAAAGCATGAGCATATGAATGCTCAGAAGATTTCGATGCACTTGCAAGAGTTGTTTGGTGCACAATCTCGATATGAGAGGTTTCAAACTTCTAAAGAGCTGTTTCAGTACAAAATGACTGAGGATTCATCAGTGGGTGCCCACATACTGAAAATGATCAATTTGATTGAAAAGTTGGCACGATTGGGTTTTGTGATAGATCATGAACTAAGTATTGACTTGGTTCTGCAGTCATTACCTTCCAGTTATTCGCAGTTTGTTCTTAATTTCAACATGAACAAGCTAGAGACATCTCTACCTGAGCTCGCAAATATGCTGACGAATGCTGAGCCCAATATTAAGAAAGAAAAGGGGTAGGTTATGGTCGTGGAGTCTTCTGGCGCTCGTAAGAAGAGGCCAAAGAAGAATAAGGTCCAAAAGGCCAAGGCGACTAAACCAAATAAGGGTATCAAGAAAAACAAAGTAGCCAAGGAAAAATGTCACTTCTGTGGGAAGGAAGGGCACTGGAAGCGAAAATGCAAAGCTTATCTGGCTAGCCTGAAAGAAAAGAAACATACAGATGCTTCTACTTCAGGTATATTTATGATTGAGATATTTTCTTCTGTTACTTCTTATTCCACTTGGGTATTGGATACCGGTTGTGAATCTCATATTTGTATTAATATGTAGATGATAAGAAGCAGTAGAAAGCTGGAAAAAGATGAAGTGATCCTGCGCATGGAAAATGGAGCAAAGGTTGCTGCTTTAGCTATAGGATCTTGGTCTTTGTCTTTGCCCACTGGGCTTGTAATGGAGCTTAATAATTGTTACTATGTTCCAAACATAACAAAGAACATTATTTCCATTTCATGTCTTGTAAATGATGGATATACATTTGAAATTGAAAATAAAGGAATTTCAATTTTTAAAAATGAAATCTTCAACGGGATTTATGTTTTGAATTTACAATGCCCTATTCTCAATGTAGAAACTAAGAAATTAAAATCAAATAATTCTAAGAACTCATTCCTATGGCACGTCGTTTAGGCCATGTAAATGAAACATATTTAACCAAGTTACATAAGGATGGCTACTTGGGCTCATTCGATTGGGAATCGTTTGAGGAATGTGAGTCATGCTTACATGGCAAAATGACTAAGTCATCCTTTACTAAAAAGGGTGAGCGAGCAACTGAATGTTTAGGACTAGTAAATTCGAATGTATGTGGTCCTATTAATATTCAGGCAATAGGAGGTTTTTCTTACTTCATCACATTTATAGATGATCATAGCAGGTATGGTTATGTATATGATGAAGCACAAATCTGAAGCCTTTGAAAAGTTCAAAGAATTCAGATCCGAGGTAAAAAAAAGTGGCAAAAGTCTTAAGATACTTCAATCAGATCGAGGTGGGGAATACTTAAGCCATGAGTTCTTAGAATATTTGAAGGAGAATTGGATTCTCTCTCAGTGGACTCCTTCTGGTACGCCACAGCATAATGGTGTATCAGAAAGGAGAAATCGAACATTATTAGATATGGTGCGATCAATGATGAGCCTTGCAAATCTTTCAAAAATGTTTTGGGGTTATGCCCTACACACAGCCGAATACACTCTAAACCGAGTTTCATCTAAGTCGGTCAGTTCCACTCTCTATGAGATATGGTGTGGAAAGAAACCAACCCTTAGTCATCTAAGGATTTGGGGTTGCTACGCTTATGTAAAGCGTAATGAGTCAGACAAGCTGGGAGCTAGATCCGACAAGTGTAATTTTGTGGGGTATCCTAAAGAAACAAAAGGATACTACTTCTACCACCCACTCGAGCAAAAGGTTTTTGTCTCAAGGCATGCCATATTCCTAGAGAATGAGATTTTTCTAAGAAAAACAGTGGGAGAAATATTGAGATTAATGAAACTCAAAAACCACAAATTGACACAGACCAATTAGATGACATGGAGCAAATGTCAAATGCAGTGGGAGTTGAGCAGGAGACTCAACTCACATTCAGGCAACATTTACGTGAGCTTCTATCAGAAATGATGGAGCACATGTAGCTCCAAGTACACATCAGCTACGTAGGTCTAGTAGAACACATCATACTCCTGAGAGATATGGATTTCTTCTAGAAGATGATGAGCCTACTAACTACGAGGAAACAATTTGTGACATTAACTCCAAGAGATGGCTTGAAGCCATGAAGTCTGAAATGGACTCCATGTACGATAACCAAGTATGGACTTTGGTTGATCCACCTAAAGGATAAAACCCATTGGGTGCAAATGGGTCTTCAAGAAGAAGATAGACATGGATGGTAATGTGATTACCTATAAGGCGAGGCTAGTTGCAAAAGGTTACAAGCAAAGGCAAGGTGTTGACTTTGATGAAACCTTTTCACCCGTAGCCATGCTTAAGTCCATAAGGATTTTGCTTGCGATTGCAGCTATTACGATTATGAGATATGGCAAATGGATGTCAAGACCGCCTTCCTAAATGGTGATTTAGTGGAGGATGTGTATATGACACAACCTGAGGGTTTTGAGTCCATTGATTCTCAAAAGGTATGCAAGCTGCAAAGGTCCATTTATGGACTTAAGCAAGCCTCTAGAAGTTGGAACATCCGTTTTGATGAAACAATCAAAAAGTTTGATTTTATTAAAAAAGGATGATCCATGTGTGTACAGAAGGTTAGTGGGAGTGTTATTGTTTTCCTGATATTATATGTAGATGACATATTATTGATAGGAAACAATGTATCCTTGCTGCAAGAAGTGAAGGAATGGTTGTCCAGCAAATTCTCCATGAAAGATTTGGGAGAAGCAGCCTACATACTGGGTATTAAGATCTATAGAGATAGATTTAGAGGTTGCTTGGATTGTCCCAATCAACGTACATAGATAAAGTGCTAAAACGGTTTAGCATGAGGAATCCAAGAAGGGATTCCTGCCGGTATCGCATGAGATACATCTCTCCAAGGACATGAGTCCTAAAACCCAAATGGAGAGAGCACATGAATAGGATTCCATATGCATCAGCAATCGATCCATCATGTATGCGATGCTATGTATGAGACCTTATGTTTCTTATGCATTGAGTATCACTAGTAGATACCAGGCAAACCCTGGTGAGAAATATTGGATGGCCATCAAGAATATCCTTAAGTACTTACGAAGCACTAAGGATATGTTCTTAGTTTATGGAGGACCCAAACTCATAGTTCAGGGTTATACGGATTCTAGTTTTCAGTCTGATAAAGATGATTATAAATCTCAATCAGGCTATGTCTTTACACTCAATGGCGGTGCAGTCAGCTAAAAAGTTCCAAGCAGGAGATGACTGCCGACTCTACGACCAAAGCTAAGTACATCGCAGCATCAGATGCAGCCAAAGAAGCAGTTTGGATCAAAAAGTTCATCACTGAACTTGGTGTGATTCCAAGCATTGCTAATCCAGTACACTTGTATTATGACAACAATGGAGCTATTGCGCAAGCTAAGGAGCCAAGGTCTCATCAGAGGTCCAAACATGTACTCATGAGATACCATATAATTAGAGAGATTATTGGTAGAAATGATGTAAAAATAGAATGAGTCCCCACTGAGGATAATGTAGCTGATCTGCTCACTAAAGCCCTGCCGCAGCAAAAGCATGATAATCATGTTAAATCACTCGGTATTAAATACATGGGTGAATGGCTCTAGTGCAAGTGGGAGATTGTTAGTGTATGCCCTAATCCAATTGAATTGAATGCTATATACATTTTATGAATACAAATCAAATAAAATGGTTTCTTTATCTATCCAGATGTCTTTTATTTGATATATTTGTCTGTGAGATAAAGTCCAAAAGAATGTGAACCATGCATATGGAATTTGTAATAGAGATTACAAATTGTGAGATTCAAATTGCATATTACGGTTCGATTCTTTAAACTTCCATAGTCGATATGTAGATGGAATTGGACACCATCGAACACCATGAGACTAGCACACATTGCATATCCTCACCCTTGGGGTGAGCAGCTGATTTCATAGCTGAAGTATGAAGATACTTGGATAGGTGTGTGGATGCTCGTTATTGTAACGATGCATTGGATGACCCGTACAGAGACCCCATATGGATACTCTATATAGTGTCAATGGTTGATCTCTAATGATGGTGGTGTGAGTGATCCTTTGACTTGAGATCTTCATTGCATCTCATGTGTGGAATGTCATGCTTTGACGGCATCCAAATGTCGCTCTAGCCACGGGTGGCAAATATGGTGTCAGTTGGGTATGACATGAAGCACATGAAGATGGTGTTTGATCAAGACAGGATTCGTCTCCCTTGATAGAAAGGGTTATATCCCATGGCACTTGATGGATTAAATTGATTGATAAATCCTTGCAAGGTTGAGTTGAATTCGAAATGGTTTCGAATTTTATTGATATAGTCAATTTTTCCTGAGATCAAGTAAACAAAGATCAATTATAGGGTTGACACATTTCATACCACTGATTGATCTAGGATATGTGATGAAAGGATTTGATCATACGGTAACCGTTCATAGATAGGTGTTGATGGTCACGTCAACAAAACCTTTAGTAGTTGGGTGATCATGATGCTTTGCTAGAGGCCTCTCATGATCTATAATCATGTTGTTGAATTAGACAAAAAGTTGTCCAATCATTCCTAGGGTCTATAATTAGGACATGATTATTGCCAATATGTTAAAGGGCCTAATAGGTCACACGCATTAAGGAGAATATTGGATGAATTAAAATAAAAATTAAATTAGATCTAATTCAGATAAGATGATCAATTAAATAATTGGGTGAGACCCAATTTAAAGAAGATATAATTACAATGGATATGATCCATTATAATAGAAGGAGTGTTAAGGAGAAATTATTTGAACATATGATGAACAAATAATTGGATATCGATATTTGACTTGATCCATGTGATGGATGGCTCTGATTATTCAGGTATGGATGTACAATCTTAGCCATGTGAAGTTGGAATCATGCCCATGGGATGAGGCATGATGAATCTCTACGGTTCAATGATGAACACATACAAATTAGGGTATGTAGTTATGGGATAACCAACTCATAATTTCAAAGGCTGAGATTGTGAGATTAATCTTATCATGAAGATGGGAGTTTCTTACCATGAAGATGGGAGGAGTTTCTTACCATGAAGATGAGAGTTTCTTACCATGAAGATGGGAGGAGTTTCTTACCATGAAGATGGGAGGAGTTTCTTTCCATAATGATGGGAGTTTCTTACCGTAAAAGAGGTCTCTTCCTCTTAGGAACGTCTCATTTTCAACCTATAAATATAGTTCCTTCTACCAAGAAAGAAGAGCATGAGAAGAAAAGATTAGACTTTTCTTCAAAGATATCTTCTGTAAGGGGATTCAAGAGGCGCTAGCACCCTCTCTCTTTCCCGTGGTGTCATCTTCATACCTTGGAGGTCTTTATCCCTTCTTCTCTATGTGGATTACCGTTAGAGGCCGGACATGTGAACGGCTAGTGGCAGGGATTAACTGGCTTCATCCTCATCTACATCGATAAAGGACTCAGGAATGAATAAAATTAGATTTTATTTGAGATATAATGAATTTGTTCCTAAGGATCCTGGGCATCTGGAATTTTATATTATATCTTCCACAATGTTTATATGAATTTGATTCATATCTTGTATACATAATTCCCATCAGTGGTATCAGAGCCCCCTTAGGCTACAGATTCATTAATCTGATAGGATACTTGAGTCAATATGATTGATAATATGATGCTTAAAGTCATGAAGAGTTTTCATATGTTGATAATAAATCTAAAATATAATAAAATGTTTATTATTTGATGATAAACAATATTATTTAGATTTATGCATATTCATTATCATGTTCAAATAGAGTACTTTGATATATGATATCAGAGATAAAGGTTTATTATATATACTAAACAATAATTAATCATATATGTGTCATGTTAAAATAGCAATTATTATTTATGCATGATAGATACTATATGCTGAAATCCTAGAAATCATGTTTAGGATTTAATTTTAGCATGATGATTGATATGATTAAGATCTGATATTTGTATGATAATGAACATTGAAAACTTTAGGGTTTGTTAGAGACATTAGGATTTACATGGGATGTGAAATTGACATGTCATAAAATGTAATTCAATGATAAGAAAATTTAAAATTTGAATTGAGAACTCCTGTCATAACACCCTAGCTAGATCACTATCTATAGTTATCATAAAATTTAATAGATGATAAAGATTTAGGAAACTTAGACTTAACCATATCATTGTTTGATCCTATGATCCCATAATTGATCTAATCAATTGGGCTTAACTACATTGGTGTCTAGAAAGGTTTGATCATGGTTTTTAATTGCTCCATTCGCTGCCTGGGAAAACCCATTCAATGGGATCGAAGGGTATGCTAAATAGGACCCCATTGATTAGCTGATCTGGCCACTGTTAGGGAAATCTCTTAATTGATTAAATCAATTAAGATTGATCAGGATGGTAGCAATTGATTTGGTCACATGATTAGGGTTCCTAAATTAGATAGTGATCAGGATCCTAATTTGATTAGGAGTTCCAATCATAGATTGGATCTTATGAAATTAAAGTTAATTGAGATTAATCTAAAATCTACATATAGGATATGTAACCTAACATAGTACAAATGTTGTAGATGTAGATGGGACCTTTATGCGCTAAATCCCTCCACGAATTTTAAGTCATAAGCCTTCCATTGTTCACATGATACAAAATCATTAGGTCATGAGATTTATCGTGCCAAAGCCGAGGTCGAGTGTACCTATAAGGAGTTGATTGTGGAACAATGGGTTGACTTAACTAGATTAGCTAGCATAATTGGCCAAGTCAGGGTCAGTCTTGTTGGCCCAGATGGCAACCCAAGAGGGGGGGGGGGGGGGTGAATTGGGTTCTTAAAAATTTAAGTCTTTTTAACTTTAGTTTATTAGTTAGCAAGATGTGCAAGTGAGAGGCTAACTTTAATCAATACACAAGCAGTAATAATACTAGATAGAGAGAGAAAATATGGCACGACAAACACAAGATAATTTTATAGTGGTTCGGTGCAATCAACACCTACGTTCACTCCCAGATTCACTTGGGTCCACACTATAATCTCTCTAGATTACAGCCGAGTTGTTTTCCAAGCTCACAACTCAAACTTGTTGTTTTCCCGGGTGAACAACGAACCCAGCCGGTTTTAACTCGGGCTTACCAGCACAAAAACCCTACACGTTGTTTTTCATGGGCTCACAACTAACCCAACACAAGCACTCCGGCTTGCAAAGAGGTATAATAACCTCCACTGATTTAATCCACTGATTGAATCAGCAAACAATCAGAATAACAGTGTTTAAATATTGAAATGCTCCCCTTGAGCAATATACAAATGAAGTATTAAAAAGGTAAGAAAAGCCTGGTAAGATTGCAGATGGATGTGGCTTTGGCTTTCTTCCTTCTCCTCTTCACTCCTCTTGAAGTTGAATCAGGCCTCAGCAAGATTCTTGACCGTTTGAAAACTTTGGAGTTGATGAAGCTTTTTCTCCTTTTGTTGAATGTAGAAAATCCTTCGATTTGATCTTTGAAAGCTTGTGGATTTTCTTTTGACTCTTGTGGATTGATGAGATGGAGCAGACGAATCTTTCTCTTTGATTTCACTCCTTTTGAATCACTCTATTTTGAGCTAAAAGATTTTCCTATGAAAGCTCTGTTTTTCCCTCTTTTTGAAAGATATCTTTTCCCTTTTTTTTAATTTTCTCTTGATTGTTTTGATTTGAAAAGAGTTCCTCTATTTATAGATTCTGCAAAAATATATCTGTTAGAGACAAAGAAAAATAGCCGTTATTTGAAAATCTTACCGTTGGGGCTGATGTGTCATCGTGAAAAATCGCGCCCAGATTTCGCGGAGTCGACTCGAGCTTTGTGGGAGTCGGCTCGAAGTCGATTACTAAAAATAGAAACATTTTAAACGTTAGAGGGTCGACTCGCGAAAAACCAAAGTGTCGGCTCCCGAAAGTCGGGGGTCGACTCGAGGAAAATGGGGAGTCGACTCGAGAAGTGCTCAAAATACATAGTTTTCTATTGTTTGAGCGGAAGTCGACTCGCACAGGACGGGTCGGCTCGCACAGAGTCAGGGGTCGACTCTTGAAAACCAAGGGTCGACTCGAGAAATCAGAAATCTGTGGCTGCAGGAGTCGACTCTGAAACTCTAGAGTCGGCTCCGAAACGTATCAAAAGTCAGATATTTTTCTGATTGACTTTGAAATTCGTCCCAAAATAAATTTAAAATTTAAATGTGACTTGAATACATTAAATATGACATTAAGCATGGATTCAAGACTGTTTCAAGAATTCTAGATTAAATTATAGTGTGTAAAAATTCCTTTTTGAAATCTTTAAGCATAGAGCTTGAAACTCCTTTTCTAATAGATTCAAAGCTCATTAAATTTAACC
>UESW01003943.1:1373903-1470838 GCA_900491605.1 Calamus simplicifolius | reverse complement strand
CGTCCGCGTCTTTCTGCATGGTCGGCCAGTAATAGCCTTGCCGTAGCACCTTGTGGCATAGGGACCGGCTCCCCAGATGGTTGCCGCAAATCCCTTCATGTACCTCTCGTAGAGCATAGTTCGCCTCGGATGGGCGGAGGCATCTGAGCAGCGGCATAGAAAAAGACCGCTTGTAAAGTTGGCCGTCAATCAATACATAGTGGGTCGCCTGCAGCTTCAATTTCCTGGCCTCTCTTCGGTCGGATGGGAGCGACCCTTCTCTGAGATAGTTGAGGATAGGGTCGAACCAGGATGGCTCGGCCTCGATTTGCATCACCCGATCGGCTTCCATGATGCTCGGCTTTTCCAGAGTCTCCAGATGGAATTTTTGTTCAGCATCCATCGTCTCCGCGGTTGCCAATCGGGAGAGTAGGTCGGCACGGGCGTTTTCCGATCTAGGAATTTGAACAATTTCAAACTCGGCAAAATGGGGAAGTAGGCCGCGCACCTCTTGGAGATATCGGATCATGTTGGGTTCTCGGGCTTCAAACTCTCCCCGCACATGGCCGGCCACCAGCTGAGAGTCGGTGAAGGCGTTAAGCTTTTCCACCTTCAGGTTGCGGGCGATCCGGAGACCAGCTAACAGGGCCTCGTACTCGGCTTCGTTGTTGGAAGCCGGGAAGGAGAATCGGACGCCGTATTCGAAGATCATTCCCTCTGGGCTGGTGAGAACTAGACCCGCACCGGAGTGATGGGCATTGGACGACCCATCGACGTGAAGGAGCCACCGAGCCTCAGGCTTTGGTCCTTCGGGATTTTCCGGGGTAGAGCCGTCTTCTGGGATGGTACACTCGAGGAGGAAATCGGCCAGCACTTGGGCTTTGATGGCCGGGCGAGGTTGAAAATGTATGTCATGCTCGCTTAGTTCGACGGCCCATTTGGTCATCCTCCCCGATGTTTCTGGACGGTGGACCACCGCCTTGATGGGTTGATCGGTGAGGACCGTCACTGAATGTGCTTGAAAATAAGGCCGTAGCTTCCGGACCGAGGTGATCAAAGCCAGCACTATCTTCTCGATCCTGGTGTACCTCGTCTCCGCATCGCGAGCAGCCTACTCACATAGTAGATCGGCCTCTGGATTTTGCTTTCTTCTTTGACTAGCACTGAGCAAACTGCGCCCTCCGAAACGGCCAGGTACAGAAATAGGGTCTCTCCTGGGATCGGACTACTGAGAAGTGGAGGCGAGCCGAGGTACTTCTTGAGATCTTGAAATGATTTCTGGCACTCAGGAGTCCACTGGAAATTTTTGGCCGATCGGAGAGTTTTGAAGAAGGGGAGGCATCTCTCGGCTGACCGAGCCACGAAGCGGTTAAGGGCCGCTATCCTCCCGGTTAAGCGCTGGACCTCCTTAATAGACGCTGGGGGCGCCATTCGTTGGAGAGCTTGAATCTTCTGAGGGTTAGCCTCAATACCCCGCTGGGAGACCATGAAGCCGAGGAATTTCCCGGAATTGACGCCGAAAGCACACTTGGTTGGGTTGAGCTTCATCCCATATTTGCGCAGTGTGGCAAAGCTCTCCGCGAGGTCCTCAACATGCCGCAGCGCTTCCTTGCTTTTGACCAGCATATCATCTACGTACACCTCCATGTTCCGGCCGATTTGCTCCTTGAACACCTTGTTGACCAGCCGTTGGTAGGTCGCTCCTGCATTTTTAAGACCGAAAGGCATGACTCGGTAACAGTAGGTACCTCGGTCGGTTATGAAGGCGGTCTTTTCTTCATCTTCGGGGGCCATCCGGATCTGATTGTAGCCCGAATAGGCATCCATGAATGACAGCATTTGGTGGCCTGAGGTGGCGTCCACAAGCTGGTCGATCCGAGGGAGGGGGAAGCTATCCTTCGGGCATGCCTTGTTGAGGTCGGTGAAGTCGATGCAGATCCTCCATTTGCCGTTCGACTTTTTCACCATGACGACATTTGACAACCAACTTGGATAATTCACCTCTCGGACAAAATTGGCTTTGATGAGTTTGTCGACCTCCTCTTCAATGGCTTTTTGCCGTTCTGGGGCGAAGCTTCTCTTCTCTGCTTAACAGGCCTGTGCATCTCGTCCACATTGAGGCGATGGACGAGGACCTCGGGGTCAATCCCTGGCATGTCGGAGGCGGTCCAGGCGAAGATGTCCGCATTGCTTTGGAGGAATCTGATCAGCTCGCGACGAGGCTCTCCTTCGAGTAGCGACCCGATCCTTATGGTTCGGTCGGGCCGAGCTTCGTCTAGCGGTACTTCTTCCAGCTCTTCCGCCGGTTCCCCCCGTTGTTCGGCGAAGTCCTCACGAGCGTCTAGCCCGTCAACTTCGGGCATTCTGGACTGAAGGCTCGTGACGAAACATTGCCGAGCCATGGCTTGATTTCCCCGAACCACGCCAACTCCTTGCTCGGTAGGGAACTTCATAGATAGATGCGGGATGGAGACTACCGCCTTGAGAGACATTAGACCCGGCCTGCCGAATATGGCGTTATATGGGGACCTGAGGTCGGTTACCAAGAAATCCGTCTGAACAATGGCTACAAGGGGCCAGGTTCCCGCGCGGACCGTCAGGGTGACGATTCCTTCTGGGACGATGACGTCGCCAGTGAATCCCATCAGGGTGGAATCCACGGCTCGAAGATTTTCCATGAGCAATTTCATCCTGGCAAACACACCGAGGTACAAAACGTTTACCGAACTTCCACTATCGACGAGGATCCGGCTTACATCATAGTTGTTCAAGTTAAGGGATACAACAAGTGCGTCATCGTGGGGAAGCTGTATCCCAAGAGATCATCATCAGAAAAGGAAAGTTCGCCCGTGCGCGCCTTCTTTGGCACCGGCGCATCACCGTTGCCCCTGGAGCTCGATCCGCCGGCCTCCTCAATCATGTTGATACGGCCAACCACAGGCGGATTTGGTGGAGGAGGGAGTTGTGGGAGCTCGGGCTGGCGGTCACCTCCTTGTGGCGGCTCGGGTGCTCTTCTGAACTGGTCCAACCGTCCCCGCCGAATCAGTCTCTCGATCTCATTCTTCAGCTGCCAGCATTCTTCGGTGTCATGACCATGCTCCCTGTGGTAGCGGCAGTACTTGGCGGGATCTCTTCGGGTCGGGTTCCCTCGGAGAGGTACTGGCCGGGGAAGTTGGCGCTCAATCTCCATGAGGATCTGCGCTCGGGGCACAGTCAGCGGAGTATAGCGATCGAATCGCCTGGGAGGACTCCGGGAGCGATTCCTTGGCGGCAGCGGAGGGACTCTTGGACGGCGGGGCGGACTTGGCCGACGGACAGGGCGGTGTCTGTCGGGAGCTTTGGGCTCCTGCTTCTTTCTTGCTTGCTCAGCGCGGGCCACTCTCCGCGACTCCTCGACCCTGGCGTACTTGTCCGCAAGGGCCATCATATCAGACAAACATGGGGGGTAGCTGACCTCCATCGCCAGATAGAAGTCGCTCTCCTTTGAAACTCCCCCCGCAGGGCGGACATAGCCACCTCATGATTAAGGTGGTCCACCTCCAACATGGCCTTGTTGAAACGGCCAAGATAATTTCTCAAGGACTCCCCCTCTCTGCTTGACTTCGGAGAGGGAGTCGGATCTCCGTCGGTGGCGGCGGCTGCTGACGAACTGGCCGATAAAAAGGTGGCTCAGCTCGTCGAATGAATCAATGGAACCCGGTTTCAAGGCGTTGAACCAGGTTCGGGCGGATCCTCTGAGGGTGGATGGGAAGGCTCGGCAGAGGATCGCATCGGATGCTCCGTGGAACATCATTATTGACCGGAAGCTGCTGAGATGGTCGTCCGGATCAGTGGAGCCGTGATAAGGCTCGACGGTTGGCAGCTTAACGTGGGAGGGAATCACTTCCTCCATGATTCCCTTAGAGAAAGGGATGCCCTGCTCTGCTTTGGGCTGGGGCAGATGGATCTGCTTGGCGGCGTCCAGCTCCTGACGCATCTCTTGGATCTGACGGCGGATCTCCTCCTCACCGGCTAGAGGAGGGGCTGGGCGCGAGAACCGCAAGGATGGCGTCGAATCATGGTGAGACGTCGCCGGAGAGAGGGAGCGGGCTCGCCGAGATCTGGGAGGATCTCTATCGTAACCGGTTCGAGGGACCGGTTTGTCCCCCTTGGGGCGATGCGGGGATCCGCTGATTCATGCGGATCAGAGGAGGAGGTTGCCGGCGAAGAAGAAGTCGCCGCTTCTTTCTGGGGATGCGAAGCGGGAGGAGCCGTAAGGCGCTCCTGTACCAGGTGGGTAAGAGCCTGGACTTGCTGGACCAGCGTAGCAAACTGGTCCTGGGTCACCGGAATGGCAGGCGACGGAGTCTCGACAGGTGGGGGTGTGGCGCTGTGGCGCCAGTCGGATCAGGCCTCTGGGAGGCGACTGATCTTGGGCATCAGAGGTTGCTCTCTTCCGGTTGGCCATCAGAGAGATTCTTCTCCGGATTAAGATCCTTGTCTCCTTTCTTCAAGTTTTAACGGGACTTGAGGCCCTTCCTCTAGCGCCAATCTGTTGCCGCTGAAATCCGTCCTCCGACTCGGGCGCGGTCGATCTCCGGGAAGAGGGGGTGCGGCGGACCTGCAAAAGAAGCCCACACGCGGAGGGACGCTGGGGGTGGTCCTCCGCGGAAGACCCTCCGACGCTCAAGTCAGTGGGGAAGGAATCGGCGATCAACCAGATAATGAGGAGGTGGATCTCTCCGGGAGACCTCTCCGGGGGTGGCCAATCGGAGGCTCCAAAAGGGCAGGAGTGCCGACGAGCTCCCGGCGAGAGCTGGAGAGTGAGAGTGGAGGTGTGCGTACAGAGTCGCGTACCTGAGGGAATCTGTCAATCTGATACTTATAGACTGTCACCTGGGGACTTGAGCATCTTCTGGAAGGTTCTGAGGTTGTTACGATACGGGGGTAGACAGAATCAGGCCGTTGTGGGGCCGTTAGAATCCACGCCTTGTCTGTTAAGGGATCGACGGCTGGGAGAGCTCCTCGATGTCTTGGGATCTGGGTGAGTAGACCTGGGGCGGTTACATAGGTCTTAGGCCACGTCTCAATATGATTCCTTGCCTAAGGAGCTGCTCGGGTAAGCTTAAGCTCTCCCGCGTCAGGTTCCGCGGAGGTAGACGTCAGGGCGTGGATCGCTGGGTAGAAGCGAGCTACGGAAGCCCGGAGGAGGCCGAGCTACGGAAGCCCGGAGGAGGCCGAGCTACGGAAGCCCGGAGGAGGCCGAGCTAGGGAAGCCCGGGAGAGGCCGAGCTAGGAAAGCCCGGGAGACCGAGCTACGGAAGCCCGGAGGAGGCCGAGCTACGGAAGCCCGGGAGAGGCCGAGCTAGGAAAGCCCGGGAGAGGCCGAGCTATGGAAGCCCGGGAGAGGCCGAGCTAGGAAAGCCCGGGAGAGGCCGAGCTACGGAAGCCCGGAGGAGGCCGAGCTACGGAAGCTCGAAGGGGCCGAGCTACGGAAGCCCGAAGGAGGCCGAGCTAGGGAAGCCCGGGAGAGGCCGAGCTACGGAAGCCCGGAGGAGGCCGAGCTACGGAAGCCCGGAGGAGGCCGAGCTACGGAAGCTCGAAAGGGGCCGAGCTACGGAAGCCCGGAGGAGGCCGAGCTAGGGAAGCCCGGGAGGAGGTCAGCCTTAGCCGCCTCGCACGGATATCAATGCAATGACGATTTTACCCCCAACATATATATATATATATATATATACACACACAAGTCTACTAGGTTTTTTTTGGTTAACTAGGATTTATTTATTTAAAACTCCTTTTAAATAATAACAATTTAAATCCTAGTCCTTATCAAATAAGGAATTTATATATTTTTAACCAAAAACCTTTATGGATTATTTCTTTATCCAATAAGAAAATATAACTAATTAATTACTTATCATAATTTCCTTATCAAATAAGGAATTTATATTTTTAACCAAAAACCTTTATGGATTATTTTCTTATCCAATAAGAAAATATAACTAATTAATTACTTGTCATAAATTCCTTATCAAATAAGGAATTTATATTTTTAACCAAAAACCTTTATGGATATTTCCTTATTCAATAAGAAAATGTAACTAATTAATATTTGTAATTTAAAATAATCTCATAATTTTAAATTACTATAGAGAGTAATAAATCGCAACCATTATTGTCCGTTCTTAGTGTACGACCCTATAGGTTCAATTAACATTGGCAGTAGGCCTAAATCACATTTTGATTTTATAAGTCATAAGCGGCCTCTAGCAAGACATTATGACTACCTAAGTTAAATGAAAAGCTCATGATCCGAGACAACCTTAAAGTAGCTAATGACATAATCCTTTTGTCACATGATATCTTGATAGAATATAAGGCATAAAAAAGTCAACCTTATATCGCTCTATCTTTAATTTCTCGAAACCCAATTAGACTAAAACAAATGATATTGATCTCCATCAATTCATTTGAGCACGGCCATGCATTTCTCAGTCTTAATCATCGAGGGGCCCAAAGATATCTCTCTTACAATAAGAGGGACAAATTCCATCTTAATCACTCATATCTCACTACATGATTCTTATTATGTTCAAGCATAATCTTTATAATCATCCGGTTAAAGACAACGTTTGATTATTTCAAAACATAATATTCCTCATGTTGAGAATTATAGCAATCTCAGGTCTAAGGATTTAATGACACAACTACTAGAGATTAACTTAAGACTTTGATCCATGTATTAATCTCAAGGCGGGTCTTGTCCAATATTTGTTCTCAACAAATACATATAAATTTGATTAGTATCTCATACACATATTCATCCATGAATATCAATCAAATTTCATACTAATCTTAATTTATTATTATTTCCATAACAATAACCGATTAGGAACATTTAGAATAATTAATAATATTATTTAAGAATATATTATATAATAAATATATAAATTATGATAATAATAAATGCTTATAAATATTTAAAATATTATATCCAAACAATATGCTTAGAGCACTGTTACTAATACTATTCATATTAAAAAAAAAAAAACTCTGGACTTGTTGGTCCATAGCTTGCAGTCCTTTTTATTATTTTACCCTGGACTCGCCTTAGCGAGTAGGAGGAATGCTGTCCATCTCGCATTTAGTATTGTTCTCGAGTGCTCTCCAAGTCATACGAGACACATGGTCGCAACCAAATTATATAAACAAACAATTACCTTTGATTTAGAGAGAGAGAAACAAGCCACTGGTCTTTCAATTAGGTATTTAATATGATTAGATACTGCCATCTCATCATCTATCAGTAGAAACAAGTGCTAAATCTTATAAAACCATAATTTTGCACGAATGTTTCAAAGTCCTCCATTGGTTTCGTCTGATGTGATATACGGAAAATAGGTGGTGACAACCTTCTGGCCCGGCTGGCCGTTGCCGTCAAGGGCAGGACACCGGAAAACCACCTCCCAAGGCCTGTTAATAGTAGTTTGTTAACCTGGGGTTCAATTTAGTTGTGGCGGGATGAACTGCTGCCCAACCCGCAGACGGCGAACCCCCATCACCGGCCTCTAAACAAAGAGCGACAAAGCCTCATATAACCGATCTGGCACCTCGACGCTTTCTATTTTTGGGTCTCCCTCCCCCTCCTCTTTACGTTTCAACCTGCTCCCCCCATTCTACCCTTCGTCCCTCACCGCCAATCCTGGATTTCTATTTTTCCCCCTTTTCCTTCTTCTTAATTCTCTCATTTTTGTTCTCTAGTAGTTTCAATTCCAAGCTTTTCCCTCCTTCACATTGAAGAGAGAAAGCGCCCTAATTCTCGAAAGGCTCTCCCTTTTTGGCGGGGAGACGATTTGTTTCACGAATTTCGCACATTTAGTCGTCAAAAGACGGTTTTTGTTTTTTTTATTTGTCTTTTTGGTCCCCGTCGTCCCTCGATCAAGGATTTGTGCTTTAGTTCGGGGGATGGGAAGGGACTCCTCGTCGGAGGGTGGTGTGAGGAGTGACGGGAGGCGAGGGGACAACACCATCCATCCGCTCGAGATAAACCCCACGGCGCCGCTGCCGCGGCGCCGGGGGGGCGGCGAGGACTTCCGGCCGTTTCGGAGATGGTTCCCGTGGCTGGTGCCGCTGTTCATTGTGGCGAACACCGTCGTGTTCGTGGTCTCCATGTACATCAACAACTGCCCGGAGAAATCCAAGTCCTGCGTCCTTGATTTCCTCGGGAGGTTCTCATTCCAGCCCCTTAAGGAGAATCCCCTCTTCGGGCCCTCGTCCGCCACGTAAGTCTTCCATTATGTTCTAAAAGAACGGATTTTTATGAGAAATTGATTATCTGTTCGTGGTGATATGATAGTATCGGATTCTGATTGTCGATTTTTGCGCATTATATTGTGAAAAATGCTTCTTTCTCCAGTTCGAAATAATGTACGATATTTTAATTGCACATGATGTGTGTGTTTGTAGGATCTGCACGGGCCATTGGAACCGCAAAATGTTTCTAATTAGTAAAAGGATGACCAAATGTTTGTTTTGTTGTGTGAATAATCCATAACTAGTGTTTGCACGAGGATTTATGGACGCTTGGCATTTTGGTGTTTGTATTTTTTTACCTTTCTCTTGGGATTAATAATTTGTGATTCCACATATTTTTGTGTTTCGTCGGTGCAAAGTTATTGTTTTGGATGTTTTAGGTGGTAGAGATATTTTATTATGTTGATATGCGTTAGAGTTACTCAAGACAAAGTTCAAAGAGTTACTTGGATGTTCATGTTACTCTGTACCTTACAATCTGGTCATTGATGTTGCTTCCAGTTGAATTAATATTTTTTTAAAGAAAAATATTCACATTTTACTTCATGAATAATAGTTATCCCTGATTCTGATTCATATTCATTTAATCAAGCGAACAATATCTAGATATTTTCTGCTATTTCATGTATGATAGAGGATTTGAGTGACATATTGTATATTTAATCTATCAGGCTACTGAAGATGGGGGCTCTAGATGTAGAAAAGGTGGTTTATGGGAACCAAGGATGGCGCCTTATCACATGCATGTGGCTACATGCTGGGGTTGTCCATGTGCTTGCCAATATGTTGAGTCTCCTATTTATTGGCATCCGACTTGAGCGAGAATTTGGATTTGGTATGTGACTAACTAACTATAGCTTGATGTCATTCATCAAAATCTCCACTTGCGTCAGTCAAAACCAAGATTATAGATAGCTGTGTATCAAGTAATGTATATACGTCGTGAATGCCAACATAAATGTTAATCTAAGTACACCTGCATTTTTGGTTCTATATATGTCGCTTTCATTTAAATCTTTCGATTTGCAGGGTATGATGCAAATAATGCTAACTAGAAGTTGCCTTCAAAAATGTTCCATATATGATATTTGCAAGTTAAATGCTCTTATATTTAACTTTGACATGACACTGTATTATGAAACTTGGCACATTTCATCCAGGTTTGGTGCTGGGCAGCTAAGCATTCCTTGAGTTGAATACCTATGCAAGCTAAGCTTAGTAAGCTCTCATCATACTTTGGCATTGACAATGCTCCTCTGGGCATGAAGTCAGACAATTCAGGATCCCCTTTTGCAGGAACCAATGGCAAAGAAGAATGCAGAAATTTGATCCCTTGTAGATTAGATAAGTCAAGTTGGTTATGGTTATCACTGCTGCCGTTTCCTTAAAAGCAGTTGTCAGCCTGGAGTGTGCCCATTAACTTTCACATTTAAAATATGGAACGTCATGGGCAGTGTTTGCTAACCTGAGTACATATGTATTGAATTATTCGTTTTTATTTCAATTTCTTTTCAGTATTCTGGCCTTCTAATCGGCAATCAGCAACACTTAACTGTAAATGACAAACCTTTTCTCATATATCAGCTTTATTATACCAATTGTGTAGTAAATCCAAGATTTCAAGTTGTGTTATTCTTTTGTCAATGTTGGTTCTGTTGATAAGTTTATTCACATAAATAAATTATATTCCTGAAATAGTTTCCAAGTGATGATTACACTTGTTTATTAACCAACAGCTTAGATCTTTTTCTTAGTATATTAATAAGGTAAGATGTGCCGAGCTAGATGGTACTGTGTTTCCTTGAAAGCCTTGGTACTGTGTTTCCTTGAAAGCCTTTTCTGACTTCTTTGCTGTGATATGTCTCAATTGGCAACAGTTTGCAACAGTTTCTCTGCATGAAATTTGGCTGAGCTTGCCTTTTGCCAGTCACTAGTCTGTTAAAGTGGAATTAATTCACCATTTTTATGATTCTAGCATTGGCCATAAAATATCACAAATATTTGTGCTTAATGCATGATTAACCTAAAAGGGTGTTCCTTTAGTCTTTTTGAGTATACACAAGTGCATATCTGTTGAACGTTTTTGCTTTTGCTTGCCTATGTATTGTCCTTATACCATGGCTTGAAGTTTATAAAAATAAATATTCTGACAAGCCTCTCCCCCCCCCCCGCCCCCCAACCTCTCTCCTCTTTTTTTTTTTTTTTGCAGTGAGAATTGGCCCATTATATGTCATCGCTGGCTTTGGTGGGAGCTTGCTTTCTGCTCTTTTTATCCAAACAAGTATCTCTGTTGGAGCTTCTGGTGCTCTTTTTGGATTACTAGGAGCAATGCTTTCAGAGCTTATAACAAACTGGACAATTTATGCCAATAAGGTATGCTGAGAATGCCAGTAAACTTTTGGGAGCAGTATGGTTGATGGGATTTCAGTTCTTTTTATCTAATACTTTCTTTTGAATGTCAGTTTGCAGCATTATTGACCCTTGTTGTCATCATTGTAATTAACCTAGCTGTTGGAATCCTTCCACACGTTGACAACTTTGCTCATATCGGAGGATTTATGTCAGGGTTTTTTCTTGGTTTTGTGATTCTTATTCGTCCTCAGTTTGGGTATATCAACCAAAAGAATGCTCCTCTTGGATATCATAGTGGTTCAATCAAACGCAAGCACAAGATGTACCAGTATGTATTATGGATAATTGGGGCTCTTGCACTAATAGTTGGGTGAGTAAACAAATATACTTTCTATCCTGCATTATATGTTTTCTTTTCTTTAATGCTTACCTTGAAATATTTTATATTTTTTCATGCTCTGCCTTGCACTGCACCCTAACTTAGAAATGTCACTATTTTATGACTCAGCATGCCATCTTCTCGTG
Source organism: Calamus simplicifolius (assembly GCA_900491605.1). NCBI lineage: Eukaryota > Viridiplantae > Streptophyta > Magnoliopsida > Arecales > Arecaceae > Calamus > Calamus simplicifolius. The sequence goes on along the minus strand of UESW01003943.1, from coordinate 1,459,690 downwards.
CTTAATAACTTATATGGTGGTACAGCATTACTTTTTTCTATATCATAAGCTTTGTGGTGCATTAGGACTTAATAAAACAATTCTAAGACAATTGCACGGTGCTGGATCACTTAGCATTTTTTTGGTTCCTAATGTATAGGAATAATTAACAAACATTGGCAGCACTCCATATGGGTCTGTCAATAAAAAAAAGTTATGTTATGCCTTTTGTGTGTCTGTATGTGGCAGCCTCTGTTTATGTGGTCATGACTCTGCCTGCTACTTGTGGGTCAACGATGATAGGGATATTTCATGCTTTAGGAGAAGTAAAATAAATATATTGGCCCTTTCTTGCATGTCAAGCGAATAGGAGGTTGTCAATGGCTCGAGAATGTTCCTTTTCTTGGTTAGAAATGGTACGAGACGATTGCGAATGCAGGCGTCTCATATGCTTCACCTCTTTAGTTTTGCTTTATGGTAGTGGGAAGGGTTCTCTTATTTACAAGCTGTGTTCTGCTTCCTGCAGGTTCACTGTTGGCCTAGTTATGCTATTCAGAGGTATCAATGGAAATGACCATTGTTCGTGGTGCCATTATCTGAGCTGTGTCCCCACTTCAAAATGGAGCTGCGATGCAAAATCCAATTCCTGCTTGGTAAGTTGCTTGGTTTTTCTCTTCAATCTGTAACAAGTTATTATTTGTTTTATGATAAAAAAGGTGCTATCTGCTTCTTTGCTCAAGAAAAAGAAAAAGGTGTTATTTTTTTCAGAACAATCCCTGGTTCTTGTCCAGAGTACTCTCTTGAAAATATGCTTACTATGATAGAGACCATCTCTAACTCCTTCACTTGATCAACTTGATGTTAATAATTTAAGAAACTCTTTCTCACTCTATCCATTCCAAATGCCTCTGGAGAAGCATATTTCACAGTAATCATCTCTAGCTAGCTTACAGGCCTTGGGGGTAATCTCCAGCCATTGATAGAGCTCAAAAGTAGAGGATAAACGGATAATTAGTATTCAAACATGCTCAGCAACTCTTCCTAACACTAATTCTCGATGCAGACATCACAAAGAGGTGATCAGTTGAATTTGACATGCCAAGAGAGTGGGAAAACCAAAGTATACAATTTATCTAGCATGGTTGATGCTACATCTCAGATATATGAACTGTGTGTCGAGCTTTGCAGTTGACATTAGAAGGATATTCCAGTGCTGTGCCATCAGTGATTTATTATATATGCAGGAAAAATATGCATCGAGTCTTATGTAGCTTATCGGATTGTGTAACGTCCTGTGAATTTAATTTGTTCTGTAGTATCATTTGATTGTAGGGAAATATGACATTTCAAAATAGTCGCATGTATTTTCTCAAGAAAAAAAAAAAAAGGGAAACTATTTGTCAGTTCTCCTTGCCCATAGATAGGCTGTGGTGGTATATTGTTTGGCTGTGGATTGATGGGAATGGTCAGAAGTTCGTTGTCATAGCATGCTACACAAGATCAAGCTACTTTGACGGTCAGATAACTGTCATTCAGGCAATATGGGCGGTTGAATCTGTATTTTTGCAATTGATCTTTAAACAAGAATATCGGAGTTTGCTATGGAGTTCATCTGCTGCAACTTCAAACACGTTAAAGCTACTGCAATGCGTTATAATGCCTTGAACTACCATAGCTGTTATTATGTTGTCAAAAAGCTGAAGTCCAGGTGGAAGTGTGCTAGGTGTTTTCAAGCAATTTGATAACATTTGTGGTATTGTCAAAGGTTGTAAATATATGAATACTAACTACTTGTAACCTTCTGTCAACAAAAAAAATAAAAGGTGGAGTTTCCGGTAACTAATCCTCGGATAAGCCCGCTTATTTTGATGAAGATGGGCTTGCCATGTGGGGCTTCGGATTTGCCAGGTTCAAAGCATAGCATGGGTTGAGACAACGGCAATATGGGCTTTTCTATCCTCGCATGCAGTCCACTAAGTTCATCGACTTAGGACAAGAGAAGGAATAATGGCCTTCTTCGGCTGACACTTGATTCCTAGCAACCATATCCCTCTTTGTTTGAAGCTTTCAACATCAGGCGATAGGAAGCATATTTCCCAAAGAAAGATCTTTCTTATGTCCGTGCAAATATCTCAAACACATTTTAAAGATGGGAAGAGCTTTTCCTCATGGCTTGATAATTAAAAAGGGAGTATTTTTTTTTTCATTTTTACCTTTTGATAAACTTGATTAATAATGTAATCAAAGAATAAACTGAAAAATAGCCTTCCATTTCTTTTCTTAGGAGATAAGAGTGATAGCTAAACATAATTAGCTTGTAAAAAGCTATTTTCCAAATTTTCACTTCCCACTCAACCAAACGTGTACATTAAAAAAAAAATCTTTCTAAAATTAATTTTTCAAGAGCTTACTCTTCAAGGCAGTCACTTTACAGGAACGCTTTTCCGTTTGCCGAGCAAGGCCAGCAATGAACCTGATATGACTGATCCCAGCATCGTCAGAGGAAGGTAACGGCAGCCACTGCCATTTCCCTATCCCCGGAACCCCCTCGGGATCGAGGGTAGGGTCATCATTTCTTAACCCCGAGGCCCCCACCGGTCTCGGGGTACACTGCCATTCCCCTACCCCCGGTACCCCCTCGGGATCGGGGGTAGGGTCATCATTTCTCAACCCCGAGGCCCCCACCGGTCTCGGGGTGCACTGTCATTCCCCTACCCCTGGTGCCCCCTCGGGGTCGGGGGTAGGGTCATCATTTCTTAACCCCGAGACCCCCATCGGTCTCGGGGTACACTGTCATTCCCCTACCCCCGGTACCCTCTCGGGGTCGGGGGTAGGGTCATCATTTCTCAACCCCAAGGCCCCCACCGGTCTCGGGGTGCACTGTCATTCCCCTACCCCCGGTGCCCTCTCGGGGTCGGGGGTAGGATCATCATTTCTTAACCCCGAGGCCCCCACCGGTCTCGGGGTGCACTGTCATTCCCCTACCCCCGGTACCCCCTCGGGGTCGGGGGTAGGGTCATCATTTCTTAACCCCGAGGCCCCACCGGCCTCGGGGCGCCTGTCATTCCCCTACCCCCGGTACCCCTCGGGGTCGGGGGTAGGGTCATCATTTCTTAACCCGAGGCCCCCACTAGTCTCGGGGTGCACTGTCATTCCCCCACCCCCGGTACCCCCTCGGGGTCGGGGAGGGGGGTCATCGGTGATTAGCGTGCGACTTGACCGCCAAGGAAAACCACAACTATCAGGTTGCACGGTGCTCACACATGATGCCCCTGTGCATAACTATGCCCTGCCACGGCGTACCATTCGGTACTCCCGTGATTGTGCCCCGTTACGGAGGGCCATGCCTCATAACGGTGTTTGGCGCATTGCATGTTCCTGTGCTCTACCATGCCTCGCTACAGCGTACGGCTCGCTACCTCCAGCAATGGTGCCTAGTCATATCAACCGGCAGCGTACACTGAACACCTACACGTGCCAACGGTACGATGGAGATTTTCCAAGGTCACAAGTTGGGATACTCAGACAGGTATAAAAGGCACATGCTCAGGCTGTAAGTGGGATCTGAACTCTGGTTCTTTCTGAACTTTCTTCCTCCTAGCAAAAATCCTAACCGCCTCAGCTCCTCTTCGCTGGAGCGGTTCTTTGTCTGAGCCCAAGCAACTGACTTGATCGTCGGAGGGTCCCCACCGGCGCCACCGGTCTTCGGAAACTTTTCTTGCAGGACTTCGAGGAGGAAGACGTCCGTCATCTCCGACGTTTGAGGAATGTGTTTTGGCGCCATCAGAACTTTTTTTTTATCTCAATGTTTGAGAGACTTCTTGGGAAAATAATAAGAAGACATTATTAAATTTAGACGGTAAATAACTGTGGGTTTTTGCTGGAGTTGTCTGCGTCATCCTTTCCGGTACCAGCGGTTGCGAGAACGCCTTAAAAACCCCGATCGACAGGGCATGGGCATAGATCACCGGCCTGGCAAAGTTAATTTTCAGGAAGATTTTGTCCCCCCCTTAACCGGCTATCTCACTGAAAAGAAGATGCATGACTTTATATATATATATATGAACATTTTTTTGATAATGGTACGGTGGTCGGCAGCTGGCGGGTCCTCGCTATCAATAATGACGCATGCTGATCTCGCGCCCCAGCCATGTATGTGGTGCTGCCACATGAGCAAGTAAAATCACTTGTCTGGTTGGGCGTAGCATCGCACCGGAAGGGAGTCGAGTCTAGAGTTCCTTGGATCCTCTAATGATCCGATGCATGCATCACATATGATCCATTATGGATCCAAGGGTCCGATAGGCGGCGGAACAACGGTAATGGCGTGGACGTGAGCAGGGTACGACGGCAACGCGCCAAACGGCCAATGTTCCCCCAACAAAGAGAGGTGAGGCGTGCTTCAGGCGACTTTGTGCTCTGTTTTAGGTGTGCATCAAGATTAGTGCTTCCGTTCTTTCTTGATGCTGATCTTCGGTGATCGTTGGTGCCAGTCTGATCGCTTCCAGGCGACGATGGCACCCAAACCGAATGTCATTCCAGTCGATTCGGATGAAGGCAGGAGGGAGGCTAGGGAGTGGAATCGAGGAACTGATAGCCGGTTTGAGTGGGTGGCTTCTTCACCTTCTCCGGCAGAGATCGAGGCATTTGAACGGTGATTTCCGGAGGTGATCCAGGTTCCGGTCAGGACTTTGGAGGAGGCTACCTCGGACTGGAGTCAGAGAGCGGTGATTGCTCGGTCTCTCTCCCGTTGGATCCCAGCTGATGCAATCGTGCGGGAGTTCCGCCGTGCAGGGATTGCCGGTGATGTGGAGTCTGTTAGCTTGGCCCACCGCCACTACTTCTTCCGGATCTCCGACCCATCAGCAAAACAGATTGCCCTTGGCAGGCCATGGATGGTCAATGGTCAGGTGATCACGATGGAGGACTGGCGTCCTCAGTTCGTGTCGTCGGAGGGTGCCATGGCAACTGCTCTGCTTTGGATCAGACTGCCATCTCTCCCAATTGAATTCTGGTCTGAGGAGATCATTGGATCAATCCTCTCTGCTGCTGGATCTTTCTAGTTCATTGACGCTGCGACAAGGGATAGGAGGAGGGGGGTTTGCCCGTGCCTGCGTTCGGGTGGACCTGACCAAACCTCTGCGGCCGGGAGCGAGGGTTTGCGGCTCTTCTCTGCCATTCTGGCAGTAGTTTGTCTACGAACACCTGGAGGGGATTTGTGCTCGCTGTGGTTCGATGCATCTGGCGGGCAGCTGCCTCTCTTCTCCAACTGATGCGTCTTCATCGGATAGCTCAGCTTTTGGCCCGTGGATGGCTGCTCTCCGCCGGCGGCGACCCCCTCTGCCTTCAGCTTCTCCTCCTCCTTCGTCGACCCATCGAGCTGTGACTGCCCCTCCTGAGGGCTGGCAAGCTCCGAAGAAGGTTGCCCGGAGAGTCCGTAGAGCTGCGGTGGCTGGGCCTGTTGGATTTGGCTCAATTGTGAACTCTGGTGAAGGTAGCAGGGAGGCGATGTCGAGGGAGATCCAGGGCTCATCTGATGCCGGGCACAGTGCTCCAGGGGATGGGTCTGTTACTGTGGCCTTGACCCGGGAGGCTGATTTGGCTGAGATGGAGGGTGTCGTGCCGGTTTTGTCTGAACTTCCTCATGTGGCTGAAACTCCTCTGAAGCAGGCCCCTTTGAATCTAATCAACCCCTTTGCCCAATTAGGGAATGACAATTCGGCTGGTAGACCGAGGGCCCGCAAAGAAGCTAATCCGGGCCCACTGAAGCGGGCCCGTCCTATTGAAACTCCGGCCCCAAGGGTTGTTTCAAAAACTGTAAAAGGAAAAGGAAAACTCCCGAGTAAAAGTGTGGTGCATTCCTCATTGGCTCTCTTAGTGTCTGAGGTGATGAATGGGACTGTGACTTTCCAGAGTGGTGGGCCTAAGATTAGTCGGATTGCGGAGATTCAGAGTTCAGCGATTCCCACTAAGGCCCCCAGATGATGCTGGCGGAAGATCGGTCCCATGACTCTGTAGTTGCTCTACTCAGATCGGCCATTCAGCCGAAGGTCACTATAGAGGCCATGGATAGTCAGGATCAGTGTCCTTTGGAGGGAGTGATCTCTGCAAGTGGCTCGCCTGATACGGAGATGTTGGGGGTTTTGGTTGGTCCTCCCCTTCAGAATGAAGATCCTTATATGGAATGTTAGAGGAGCCCTGAAACCTTCGTTTCGCTCCTCTTTTGGGAGGCTGATGCAGCTCCATAATTGTGATATTTGTATTTTGTTGGAGACCTGCTTGTCTGGTAATAGTCTGGCCTATGTTCGAAGACAGTTATCTAGATCTTGGTCTTCTTATGCTATAGAATCGGAGGGTCTATCTGGTGGCATTATGGTTTTATGGAGGCCTGCTGATATTAGAGTTGATGCTTTTCATCTATGTGGTCAGCAGGTTGCCCTTGTTATATCTGAAGGCTCGTTGGCCCCGTGGCTTTTGTCTGGTGTTTATGCTAGTACCGATTTCCGGATCCGTCGTTCTCTTTGGGATGAGATCCTGTCTCTGCTTGCTCAGGGCATTCCTGCCCTGTGTGCTAGTGATTTTAACTGTATTTTGGAAGCTAATGAGAAGAGGGGGGGTAGGCCGTTTGTGGAGACTGCTGGTATTTCCGAGTTTCGGACCTTCATAGCTTCTGCCAATCTGCTGGATTTGGGGTTCCAGGGAGCCCAATTCACCTGGTGCAATAACCGTCATGGCTCTGCTAGAGTGTCGGAATGGCTGGATAGGGTTCTTGCCTTGGCAGATTGGATTCGGTCCTTCCCTTCTACTACTGTTACACATCTTTCCAGGATTGCCTCCAATCATTGCCCTCTCCTAATCACCACTGATGTAGGTGCTCAAAGAAGGGGTCAGTTTAGATTTGAGAAATTTTGGACTTCATATTCTGCTGCCCGCTCCTTAATTGCTCAGGTTTGGCATATTCCTGTTAAAGGGAGTGCCACTTATAGATTATCTCGGCGACTTGAGCTGACTAGACGCCGATTGTCCAGATGGAATAGAGAAGAGGTTGGTGATATTATTCAGCAGATTGAACAAACTGAGCACACTATTGTTTCTCTTCAAGATAAGGAAGATCGGCAGGGTTGTTTGCAGGACTCTGACCTTACTGCTCTTCGATCTAGCCTTGCTCTCCACCACTCCCTCCTCCGGCAGCAGGAGACGTATTGGAGGCAGAGATCCCATATTTTTCCATCAGGCTACCTTGAAGCATCGAGCGGTGAATCGGATTCGGTGGCTTGTTGATGAGGAGGGTAATGTTCAGGAAAACAGTGAGGCTATTGGGGACCAGCTTCTTTAATTTTTTCGTTCTCGATGGACTGAGTTTTTGGGGGATGGGTTCCCTGTGTGCTCTGTTCCCACCCCCTCTAAGGTTACTGAGGCTGAGAACGACTGTCTTACTAGGCCAATTTCTTCTGAGGAGATTAGGGAGGCTTTATGGAATCTGGGTCCTGATAAGGCCCCGGGACCTGATGGTTTCCCCCCCTTCTTCTTTCGTCACTATTGGGCTATTGTGAGACATGATGTTTCCAGGCCATCCAACTTGTCTTTAGGCCAACTCCATCCCCCCTGATTGGAATCGGACCCTTATAGCCCTGGTTCCGAAGCGGCCCAATGCTTCCAAGCCTCAGCATTTCCGCCCTATCAGTCTTTGCACCACTTTATATAAGATTTATGCTCGGCTCCTGGTTTCTCGGCTGCGAGTGGTTATTCCCCGCATTATTTCTTCTGAGCAGGGGGCTTTTCTTAGAGGACGGTGCATTTCTGATAATGTTCTTTTAGCTCAAGAAGTTATTCATGATCTCCACAGGGCTCCTACTCGTCACTGCTTAATGGCTATTAAGATGGATATGGAAAGAGCTTATGATAGAATGAGTTGGGATTTCCTATATAGAGCTCTTCAGGAGTTTGGGGTTGCTGAGCCTTTTATAGCCTGGATTAGGTCCTGCATTCAGCGGTCGTCCTTCTCCATCATTGTTAACGGCAGCCATACGGACTATTTCCAGTCTGCTGTTGGTCTCAGGCAGGGCTGTCCGCTCTCACCTTTCCTGTTCATCCTCACTACTGATGCTCTGTCTAGAGCTATACATCAAGCTCAATAGGCGTCTGCTATTGTCCCCTATAGTGCGGGTTCTCATGGGCCATCGCTATCTCATTTGCTTTTTGCTGATGACTGTATCTTGGTGGGGAAAGCCACTATCAGCAATGCGACACTTTTGAGTCAATGATTCAGTCTTACTGCAGGGCTTCTGGACAGAAAGTTAACCTGGATAAATCTATGATTTGCTTCAGCCCGAAGACCAACCTTCATGTGAGGCAGACCATCAAGTCTATTTTGGGGATCTCTGCTCAGATGGATTGGCTTTCCTATCTGGGCATTCCGATTACAGGGAGATGGCCACGGTGTTCTGATTTCCTTGATCTTGAGTGCCGGGTCAGGGCTCGTTTGGATGGATGGCAGGTCACTGAGTTATCTATGATGGGCAGACTCACCCTTATTCGCTCTGTGCTTACTTCTCTTCCTCTCTACATTCTATCCAATGCAGCTATTCCGGTGACCTGCTTGAGGTGGATGGGGAGATGGTTTCGAGATTTCCTTTGGGGTTCGATGCAGGATGGCCATGGGATCCACCTGGTGGCTTGGGATATTGTTTGTATGCCGATATCGGAGGGAGGGCTTGGGACTCAATCCCTCACTGTGAGGAGGGAGGCGCTGACTGCTAGGCACGCGACGAGATTCTTGCTTGATCCTGACTGTTTATGGAGCTTGTTTATGCATGCTAAGTATGGTGATTGGTCCTCTTACACACCTCCCCAGCCCACTCGTGCATGCTCGTTTTTCTGGAAAGAGGTGTGTCATCATGCTGTGGATGTGCTACCTCATGTCTCGTGGATGATTGGTGATGGTGCTTCTATTGATGTGCTTAGAGATACGTGGTTGGCTGATATTCCATCGTCTCGCTGGCCTACTTTTATGAGCACTGACATTGCATCTGGCACGAGAGTTATTGATCTAACTATTCTGGATTGCACTGGCTGGCATACCTCCCGTGTTGCCACTCTTTTTGGGGTAGAGCTAGCCCAGCGTATTTTTTCCATCCCTCTTATATCGGGTAGAGTTCCGAACACCAGACTTTGGAGGATATCCTATACGACTCGTGCTCCGACTAGGGATCTTATTCAGGTGTATAGGCCACAGCCTAGGCAGTTACGGGATGTCTCTTGGATTTGAAAGCTTCCCATTCACCGTAGAGTGCAGCTAATCATTTGAAAGCTGGCTTGGGACTGCCTTCCAACCTGCTCTCTACTCTCGAGTAGAGGTTTGATGATCCAGCCTATGTGCCCGCTATGCGGGGTGAAGGAGGAGACAATTGACCATGCTATCTTCACTTGCGACAGTGTTAGATTAGTCTGGCAGATAGCAGGTTATCACTCCTGGTTTGAAAGCAATGGCTCTTGTCGTTCTTCTTTTCTGAGGATGATTCGGCAGGGCCGGCAGAGGGGCACAACTCGATTGAGATCTTCAGATGCTTATATTGCTTATCAGGTTTGGTTGGCTCGGAATAAGAAATTTTTTTCTGATAAAAGTGACCCCCCCACAAGATCCTTAGGACAGCTCTATCCCTCTCTGACGAATACATGATCCACCAGTCATGATTTAATATTGACAGACTAGCATCTGGGATTCTCCTGCTGCCTCGGTAGCGGGTCGGCATACGGTCTTCGTTTCCTGGGAACCCCCTCCACTAGGATCTGTCAAAATCAACTTTGATGGCAGTGTCCAAAGTCGGATGGTTGGCTCGGGGTTTGTGATCCGAGATTCTAACGGGTTGATGATTGCGGCTGGAGGATTTGGTTCTCTTGACCTGTCAGTGCCGCTTGCTGAGTTATATGCGGCGTGGGCTGACATATCTTATGCTATCCGCAGTCTGGGTTTTCGTCATCTTATTATCGAGGGGGACTCCACTACAGTGGTGCGTTGCTCCGGCAGGACTCCGGCGATCCCTTGTCTTCTAACCCTTTGCTATGCGATATCAGGTCTATGCTCCATCAGGCTTCCTGAGTCCAGGTTCGGCATATTTACCAGGAAGCTAACTCAGCGGCTGATTGGGTAGCTGCCCGGGTGGTCCAGCACTCTGGTTTTTGGTCCTGGAGACTCGGTGATTTATATCCTATAGTTCTATCTCAGATATTGTACTCCGATATGTCGGGCTTGACTCACGCTAGACTGGTGTGATCGCCCACTTGTAACAAAAAAAAAAAAAAAGAGGTGAGGCTAGCTTGCAATACAGTGATGATATATGTTAAAGGTTGATATCTGGTAAAGGTCATATTTTTGCTTAACAAATGCATGTGGAAATATTTGCGTTTCATTGTCTTAATTAAAGACAAATTGCAGAACACTCGTCCCATCCAACGGAGAGCTGGTGTTCTGCGCTACGGCTTGGATGGTGGATCCGTTGTGAAAGAATAGCTTTTAATCAATTTCTTTGCGTCAGACCTTGTCTTTCTTCGCCACTGCGCTACCAAGCAACTGGCGGTGCACACCTGACACTGAAAGAGTAGTGCCCTAAAAGCTAATCATGTAAGGACATTTTTATAATTTCTTTCAACTCATGTAAGGACATTTTTATAATTTCTTTCAACTCATGTATAATATTTTATCAATTAAAATATTTTTTTTTCGATTCATCATATGCTGTGTCTTATATTTATAAGATTATGATGAACCCCATAAGGTTAGGACAATGGAATTAGGGTTATGATGAAGTTCATAATGATGAGACCTAAGTTCCTAAAAACTCTAATCTAAAATGTTCCCAGTCGAAGGATCATCGAGTCGGGATCGATGATACCGGTAAGACTGGCACATTCTATGTATGCTCAATAAAGAGGATGGTTGGTCTCATAGCCACTTGTGTAGAGACACTAATACAAGGATGTGGGTGCTCATTAGGGTATGAGTTCACTGAATTGATCCACATTGAGAACATCTTATGGAGATCTTACTTACTTGTCAAAAGATAGTTCTCTTAGTGGGAGTTGTGCAAGTGATCCTTAGACCTGAGATTACCATAGAATCTTATGCACATGAATCTATGTTTTAGTTCATACTCATTCATGGCTAAGTCATGTACGGGGTTCATGGATATAAGGATTGTGTATGAAGGTTATGAGTAGGTCAACAAGGAATCGATCATTCCTAGTAAGAGGAAAAGTAATCCCATGTAATCTCATCATATGATGACTCAAGAAGTCTTTGATCAAAGCAAAATGAAATTAGAATAGGTTTCTAATTTTTCATTTGTCGAGTCTTTATTATTGATTTGAGATTCAAATGAATAAAATGTTAGGGTTTGACATTTTTCATACCCATCACTTATTCGGGATAAAGAAAGATCGAAGGATTGAATTGCACAGTAACTTGCCACTGAAGGGTATTTTGGTAATTCCATCAAATTCCTCATCTTCTAGGTAGGCATGATACATTGCTAGATGTCAATCTGTCTTGTAGGTTTTCATGAATTAAATTTATTTAATTCATGAGTCAATTTGAAAGATGGTTCAAATTGGCAACTAGGGTTAGCACGATTTGATCTAATTCGGTTAGTCAGTTTCTAATCGAACTAAATCGACTTAAACCTAACCTACTGCTGGCTAGATGAGGAACCCAATGGGTCACACACATAAGGGAATTGGTCAAAGAATCATTTTAATAAGATTAATTAATTCAATTTGTTAGCCAATCAGCATGCTAGCACATGTGGCTAACTATCGCTCCAATTTGGGTCGAAATTGATTTGAACCGGCTTAATTAATTGATCCAAATTAATTTTAGAATTAATTTGGGATAACCTCTGACCTGATCAACCATTTATTGGATTGGATAAGGTTGAATTAATAGAGTCCAAGAAATATAGGACTCTCGGAAGGGAAACTATGCACGTGCAGAATTTTCAAGAGGCGCCTAAGAGTCCTTCTGATTTAAGGTACTAGGGCATTTTTTTTGGGATTTATAGGTCCATTGAACGTGGAGAACCTTATCTAGATGTTATTGTATTGGATAAGGTTGAATTAATAGAGTCCAAGAGACATGGGACTCTCGAAAGAAAACTGTGCGCGTGCAGAATTTTCAAGAGGCGTCTAAAAGTCCTTCTGATTTAAGGCACTAGAAGGCGTATCTTTTGGGATTTAAGAGTCCATATAAACATGGAGAACCTTATCTTGACACATGGCAAAATCAGAGGCTATCTGATTTAAGATGGGATGCCAAAAGCATCCCATCAGGTGTGGCGCGTAGGGAGAAAGGTGCAGAAAATTATAACGATGTGTCCCTTGATTCAAATTGAAATGAATTTAAAAATTTTATATCCTTTCAGAAGGACGTGGAATGGGTTGTATCCCTTCATTTGACGTCTCCCCATTCACTATTTAAAGGGGGTGGCACATATGGGATAGCATCGGATAATTTTTAGTAATCCTTGTTAAGACAAGAGTCTTCTCTCTCCTCTCCCCTTCCTACAAGCCTTAGTCAATTTAGGACAACTCTTTTCTTAGCCTATACAAGTTTTATTAGGCTTAAGAAAAGGGTAAAAGGGTCCTAAGAGCCAAGCCAAGAAGTCAAGAAGCCAAAAAGAGGTTTAAGTCAAGTTCGTGAGCATATCTTTGATCCAATTCTCGTGTGGATCACCATTGGAGGGCGAACACTTGGGCGCCTAGTGGAAAAGATTGGATAACCGGCTTCCTTCTTTCTTCACCAAGTACTAAGGTATGTTCCTCTACATATATGTTACATTTTATGACTAATTAATTGTTATAATCAAGGGGTCTTGGGTCTAAGGTTTCGGTTGATTAGGGTTTCAAGGTTAATTTTTTTTTTTGAAATCCAGCCTTCCGCTGCATGACCGGAACCCAACATTGGTATCAGAGCCACCTTGATTAATTCAATTAGTGGTCCATAATATATTGATTACATGAATGATTATGTTATGCTTTTAGCATGATTTGTTTTATTATGTAGAGTTATAAAATTTCTTGTATTAGAACACGCCTCCTGAGCCTCTATGCCTGCGGTGTTTTGCATAGACTGGCCCAAGGGACTAATGAGCTATGGCCGGACGTGTTCTAATTAATGAGAAATTTTACTTAAGATGATAATTTTAAAATTGCATTGAATATATGCATGGTATGATATTATTGTTATGCATACTAGAAAAAGGATGTGCATGAGACCATCAAAGCCCTCCTAAAAATTTATATTTAGTCGTAGTGTGATAGAATCATAATACAAATCCTTTTAGGGTTTGATTAATCAATTGGTGTCTAGAAAAGTGGTTCTGGAAAGGTAAAGAGATCGTGGTTTTTTAATTGGTTCCGTTGACTGACCTGGCCAATTAAATTGGTGTCTAAGGAAAGCAACGGGAGGACCCCCACCTCTCTCCCACTTAACTGGCCAATTTGATTGATTTAGACCTTGAATTGGAAATGATATATTGATTATGAACACTACCTAATGCCTTCCTTCATACTAAGATAAATTTATGATAACAACTATAGTAGGTTTGTTGTGCAACACAAGGCCTACTCTAGGGTTAGATATGAATTGTCTTAGTGCATTTAATGCTTTATAGCATGATTAGTGGTGTTGCTTTGTTGTGTAACACAAGGGCAATATTATTCAATCATGACTATATGAAAATGAAGGGTTTGACTAAACTAAGACATTATAGTTTGTTGTGTAACACAAGGCTATAAGTATCTTAGAGGCAGGTGTTATGTTGAGAGTTGCATGGGTTGCAATTGGAAAGGATATTTTCTACCCTTGAACTCATGAATGTTTGTTGTGTAACACAAGATATTTATGACGAATTGGGATCTCAACCCCACTAAAGAAACCCTGGTAGGGTTTTCTCGCTTACCATAGGTGAGGGTTATGGTATTCGTGATAAAATAGTGGGAGATACAATTAGATTGATAAGTCCTTGTCTAGTTGTAGACATCATGAGTGGTCTGCTTATGTATTGTTCTTTACTTTTAATGTAGATTAAAATTTTATGGCTTCTACTTTATCACTGCGGGGCATTTTAGATGCCAACAAGTTGACTGGTCCAAATTATGTGGACTGGTTGAGGAACTTGAGAATTGTCTTAACTCAGGAAAAGGTTTCCTACATCCTCGACTCTCCTAATCCAGATCCGATCGAAGATGATGCTACAGAGGAGGAACGAGCCACATATAAAAAGTGGCAGAATGATAGTTTGACTGTTAAGTGTATCATGTTGGCCTCGATGAGCAATGAATTACAGAGGCAACATGAGGAGCGGGAACCTCAATCCATATTGCTCAATCTTAAAGAGCTTTATGGAGAGCAAAGTAGGGCTGCTCGATATGAGATTTCGAAGCAGTTGTTCCGTGCACGTATGAGTGAGGGCTCATCCGTTCAAGCTCATGTTTTAAGATGATTGACTTAATCACTCGGTTAGGTCAATTAGGGTTTGTAATGGATGGAGAGCTTAATCAGGACTTGATCCTACAATCACTCCCAGACTCCTTCTCGCAGTTTGTCATGAACTATCACATGAACAAACTAAATATTTCATTACCTGAGCTGTTGAATATGCTCAAGACAGCTGAGAGTCACTTCAAGGGTGATAAGGCTCATATTCTTCTAGTTGATAGGAAGAAGAAACAGGCAATGAAGAAAGGTTCAAAGAGAAAGAGGAGCCTTAAAAGTAGCATGCAAAAGAGGAAGAAGGCAAAGAAGCCTTCTGTTGATCGAGCCTGTTTTCACTGCGGCAAGCAGGGACACTGGAAGAAGAACTGCAAGATATATCTTGCAAGTTTGAAGCAAGATGCTGGTGAAGAAGCATCAAAAGGTTTGTACATGATACAAACTAATTTATCATTGAGTTCTTCAGTTTCTGACTCATGGGTATTGGATACTGCATGTGGATCTCATATATGCAAGTCATTGCAGGGACTACAAAGAGTTAGAAATTTGAAGAAGGGTGACTTCAAGCTCTATGGCGCGAGTGGAGAAGCCATTTATGCTGAAGCTGTGGGCACCTATTTGTTGTTATTACCTTCTGGCAAGATATTGGAATTAAAAAATTATTATTATATTCAAATATTATTAGAAATATTATTTTGTACCCTTGTTATTAGAACAAGGTTTTGAAATAAATGTAAAGAGCAATGGTTGCTCTATCTTTTATTCTAATAAATTGTTTGGACATGGTTTGTTTAATAATGGTCTTCTAATTCTTTTGCTCAATGATAAAGTTTTGCTTGTTGATAACAAGAAAAGAAAGAGAGAAGATGTTAATGCCACTTATCTCTGGCATTGCCGATTAGGTCATATAAGTGAATCTAGGATAAGCAAGTTATACAAAGATAACTTCTTTGATCCTTATGATTTTAAATCATTAGGAACTTGTGAATCCTGCCTCATGGAAAAAATGACTAAGTCTCCGTTCACTGGACATGGAGAAAGGGCAACTGAGTTATTAGGTCTTATACACACAGATGTATGTGGACCTATGACAACTCAAGCTAGAGGAGGATACTCTTATTTCATTTATCAAGGTTTGGACACGTGTTCTTATGAAACACAAGTCCGAAGCCTTTGATTTAAGGAGTATCAAAGTATGGTTGAGAAACAAACTGGACATAGTATTAAAATCCTTCGATCTGATCGAGGAGGAGAATACTTGTCTAGTGAATTTCTTGATCATCTTAAAGACAAAGGCATTCTCTCTGAATGGACCCCTCCTTATACACCTCAATTAAATGGTGTAGCAGAAAGGAGGAATCGTACCTTATTAGACATGGTGAGGTCCATGATGTGCTTCACAGATCTTTCAGTATCATTCTGGGGTTATGCCCTAGAAACTGCTGCCTATATTTTAAACAGAGTGCCATCAAAATCAGTGACTAGCACTCCATATGAATTATGGAAAGAAAAAAAGCCAAGTCTTAAATATTTTAAGATTTGGGGTTGCCCTGCTTATGTCAAAAATGTATTCGGACATAAGTTAAGTGCTAGGGCTGATAAATGTAGGTTTATAGGTTATCCCAAAGAAGGTATTGGATACATCTTTTATCATCCTGCTGAGCAAAAGGTATTTGTCAGTAGGCATGCCATTTTTTTGGAAAAGAATTTATCCAAGAAGAAGGCAGTGGGAAGATACTTGAACTCACTGAAGATCAAGACTTACAACCTACTCCTGTTGACAATCAACAAGACATTCCTCAACCAGAAATTTCTAAAGATCAAGAACAACCACAACATTCACCTCCTCTCCGTAGGTCAGAGAGAGTGCGGGGTGCACCTCTCAGATATGGTTTTGTTATTGGAGATGACAACGAAGCCAATATCATTCAGGATGATGATCCCGTGACCTATACAGAAGCTGTCGAGAGTAAGGACTCTGACAGATGGCTTGATGCTATGAAATCTGAAATGGACTCCATATATACCAACCAGGTTTGGACCTTGGTTGACCCACCTGAGGGAGTAAAGCCAATAGGGTGCAAATGGGTCTTCAAGAAGAAGATTGGAGCAGATGGCCAAGTAGAAACCTACAAGGCTAGGCTAGTGGCAAAAGGTTTCAGGCAAAAACATGGTATTGACTATGATGAAACCTTTTCACCAGTAGCTATGCTCAAATCCATTCGGATATTACTTGCTATAGCAGCATACTATGACTATGAAATCTGGCATGGATGTAAAGACTGCCTTCCTCAATGGATATCTTGAGGAGGAAGTCTATATGTCACAGCCAGAAGGGTTTGTCTCAAGTAGGAGACCGCACCAAGTATGCAAGCTTAAGAAATCCATTTATGGATTAAAGCAAGCATCGAGGAGTTGGAACATTCGCTTTGATGAAACAATCAAAGAGTTTGGTTTCATCAAAAATATAGATGAACCATGTGTGTATAAGAAGACAAGTGGGAGTGCCATAGTCTTCTTAATTTTATATGTCGATGACATACTTATCATTGGAAATGATATCCCAATGCTACAATCAGTCAAAACTTGGCTATCTAAACAGTTTTCCATGAAAGATTTGGGAGAAGCATCCTGTATACTGGGTATAAAGATCTATAGAGATAGATCTAAGAGGATGCTTGGCTTATCCCAATCTAGATACATTGACTTAGTGTTGAAAAGATTCAACATGGAGGAAAGTAAAAGAGGTTACTTGCCCATGAGTCAAGGCATACATCTCTCTAAGAAGATGTCTCCTAAGTCACCTGAAGAGAGACAAAGAATGAACAAGATTCCTTATGCTTCAGCTGTAGGGTCGATAATGTATGCCATGTTATGTACCAGGCCTGATGTTGCTTATGCCTTAGGCACAGCAAGCAGGTTTCAGGCCGATCCAGGGGAAGATCATTGGAAAGCTGTGAAAAATATTCTTAAGTACCTAAGAAGAACTAAGGATATTTTTCTTATATATGGAGGATCAGATTTAAAATTGGAAGGCTATACTGACTCCAGTTTTCAATCAGATCCGGATGATAGTAAATCCATATCAGGGTATGTTTTTACTCTATATGGTGGTGCAGTCAGTTGGAGAAGTACTAAGCAGCAAACTGTAGCTGACTCAGTTACTGAGGCAGAGTACATTGCTGCTAGTGAAGCCGCTAAGGAAGCTGTCTGGATGAAGAAGTTCATTACGGAGTTAGGTGTTGTTCCAGTGATTCAACAACCGGTGCCACTTTATTGTGATAACACTGGAGCTGTTGCACAAGCTAAGGAACCAAGGTCTCATCAGAAATCCAAGCACATCCTAAGACGCTTCCATCTCATTCGAGAGATCATTGAAAGACAAGATGTTGTTATAGAACGAGTTGACACAAAGAACAATATAGCAGACCCATTCACTAAGGCCCTTCCTCAACAGCAGTTTGATCGTCATTTGGATTGTATGGGAATTAAATACAAAGGCGATTGGCTTTAGTGCAAGTGGGAGATTGAAAGAGTAGTGCCCTAAAAGCCAATCATGTAAGGGCATTTTTATAATTTCTTTCAACTCATGTATGATATTTTATCAATTAAAAGGCATTTTTTTCGATTCATCATATGTTGTGTCTTATATTTATTAAGATTATGATGAACCCCATAAGGTTAGGGCAATGGAATTAGGGTTATGATGAAGTTCATAATGATGAGACCTAAGTTCCTAAAAACTCTAATCTAAAATGTTCCCAGTCGAAGGATCATCGAGTCGGGGATCGATGATACCGGTAAGACTGGCACATTCTATGTATGCTCAATAAAGAGGGTGGTTGGTCTCATAGCCACTTGTGTAGAGACACTAATACAAGGATGTGGGTGCTCATTAGGGTATGAGTTCACTGAATTGATCCACATTGAGAACATCTTATGGAGATCTTACTTACTTGTCAAAAGATAGTTCTCTTAGTGGGAGTTGTGCAAGTGATCCTTAGACCTGAGATTACCATAGAATCTTATGCACATGAATCTATGTTTTAGTTCATACTCATTCATGGCTAAGTCATGTACGGGTGTTCATGGATATAAGGATTGTGTATGAAGGTTATGAGTAGGTCAACAAGGAATCGATCATTCCTAGTAAGAGGAAAAGTAATCCCATGTAATCTCATCATATGATGACTCAAGAAGTCTTTGATCAAAGCAAAATGAAATTAGAATAGGTTTCTAATTTTTCATTTGTCGAGTCTTTATTATTGATTTGAGATTCAAATGAATAAAATGTTAGGGTTTGACATTTTTCCATACCCATCACTTATTCGGGATAAAGAAAGATCGAAGGATTGAATTGCACAGTAACTTGCCACTGAAGGGTATTTTGGTAATTCCATCAAATTCTCATCTTCTAGGTAGGCATGATACATTGCTAGATGTCAATCATGTCTTGTAGGTTTTCATGAATTAAATTTATTTAATTCATGAGTCAATTTGAAAGATGGTTCAAATTGGCAACTAGGGTTAGCACGATTTGATCTAATTCGGTTAGTCAGTTTCTAATCGAACTAAATCGACTTAAACCTAGACCTACTGCTGGCTAGATGAGGAACCCAATGGGTCACACACATAAGGGAATTGGTCAAAGAATCATTTTAATAAGATTAATTAATTCAATTTGTTAGCCAATCAGCATGCTAGCACATGTGGCTAACTATCGCTCCAATTTGGGTCGAAATTGATTTGAACCGGCTTAATTAATTGATCCAAATTAATTTTAGAATTAATTTGGGATAACCTCTGACCTGATCAACCATTTATTGGATTGGATAAGGTTGAATTAATAGAGTCCAAGAAATATAGGACTCTCGGAAGGGAAACTATGCACGTGCAGAATTTTCAAGAGGCGCCTAAGAGTCCTTCTGATTTAAGGTACTAGGATTTATAGGTCCATTGAACGTGGAGAACCTTATCTAGATGTTATTGTATTGGATAAGGTTGAATTAATAGAGTCCAAGAGACATGGGACTCTCGAAAGAAAAACTGTGCGCGTGCAGAATTTTCAAGAGGCGTCTAAAAGTCCTTCTGATTTAAGGCACTAGAAGGCGTATCTTTTGGGGATTTAAGAGTCCATATAAACATGGAGAACCTTATCTTGACACATGGCAAAATCAGAGGCTATCTGATTTAAGATGGGATGCCAAAAGCATCCCATCAGGTGTGCGCATAGGGAGAAAGGTGCAGAAAATTATAACGATGTGTCCCTTGATTCAAATTGAAATGAATTTAAAAATTTATATCCTTTCAGAAGGACGTGGAATGGGTTGTATCCCTTCATTTGACGTCTCCCCATTCATATTTAAAGGGGTGGCACATATGGGATAGCATCGGATAATTTTTAGTAATCCTTGTTAAGACAAGAGTCTTCTCTCTCCCTCTCCCTTCCTACAAGCCTTAGTCAATTTAGGACAACTCTTTTCTTAGCCTATACAAGTTTTATTAGGCTTAAGAAAAGGTAAAAGGGTCCTAAGAGCCAAGCCAAGAAGTCAAGAAGCCAAAAAGAGGTTTAAGTCAAGTTCGTGAGCATATCTTTGATCCAATTCTCGTGTGGATCACCATTGGAGGGCGAACATTGGGCGCCTAGTGGAAAAGATTGGATAACCGGCTTCCTTCTTTCTTCACCAAGTACTAAGGTATGTTCCTCTACATATATGTTACATTTTATGACTAATTAATTGTTATAATCAAGGGGTCTTGGGTCTAAGATTTTGGTTGATTAGGGTTTCAAGGTTAAATTTTTTTTTTTGAAATCCAGCCTTCCACTGCATGACCGAACCCAACAGGCACCACGCTAAAAGAGAATGGAAAAGTCCTTGTACCCCGTCAATGATCTCCATTAAACGTGATAATTCGCTCCTACATAATCTAATGCACTTACAAGAAGAAACCTAGCATTTACACGAAGAAACCCATGATAAATCTTTCAGCGTACATTCACACATGAACGAAACATGATGTTCAATACAAATTTGAACCAAAAAAATAATATATAAAAATATTTTAATAAAAAAATTTATCGAACAACAAAGCCTATTCTTTTGCTGAGTGTAACACTCTCATTTGCTAACCTAATTAATTTTATTAATAAATTTAAAATTTTAAATAAAAAAATAATAAAAAAATAATAATTAAAATTATAAATATATATTTTTTATGTAATATAAAATTATTTTTAATATGTTACAATCATCTAATGTTACAAATCAGCTAGAATCTACTCCTGAACCATATCAATGGTAATGTAAAGTAGCTTCATGTCATGGCAAAACTTTGTCACTATCTTATGAATAAATTTTTTTTTCCATACTCATCAACTTTCGCAATCATTTGCAACATTTTAAGCCCATCTTGTTAGCTCAAATCAAAACTATGAAATTAATTAAAATTTAAATAAAAATTAATAAATAATAAATAAACTTAAATTATAAATATATAATATTTTATTAAATATAAAATTATTTTTAAAATATTAATGATGAAAATAAATAAAATGAAGTTGCAAGAAAAAATAGCAGCAATCAAGGGCAAAATATGTCAACAGATCATATTCTAGTTCTTTTCTAGTAGATTTCTTTGGTGAATTTTGACGGTGACTCTGTGGGGTGAAAACTTGGTGGTTGAAAACAGTTTTTCGATTTGATGTGTTACTCTCCTGACTACTTTTAAGTTTTTGGATCATTCATGCTGCTTCGACAACAGCCCATAGAGTGATACCTATCCTTTGGGAGCCTCCATCTTTAGGATTTGTTAAGGTAAACTTTGATGGCAGTGTTCGTAATACCGACAGTGGTGCAGGATATATCATTCGGTCTGACGATGAAAGACTACTGACGATCGATGGGACATCCTTTCAAGCCTCTTCTATCTTGGAAGCTGAGCTCAGAGCAGCTTGAGCTAGCATCAGAAGAGCGACCCAACAGCTGCAGATCCAACGGATCTTTATTGAAAGGGATTCTTTCACTGTTATTGGTTGGATTCAGAATAGGATGGACCTTAAAGTTGTACACCCGCTCCTTCGTGATATCTGGCAGCTTTTACAGGAATCGACGGTTACTGAAGCTCGCTATGTTTACCGAAAGGTAAATTATGTAGCCGATTGGATTGCCTTCTCTATTGTTCATCATTCCACTGAGTGAAATTAATCTCAAAGAGATAAAAATTCATATTTCGTTTTGATGTATCTTTTTTATATCTTTTAAGCTGTTTTCGCAGATATGTGACTGTCTATTTGTATTTTAAAAAAAACACGGAGAGGGAATATTCAACACCTTAACTATAATTATTATAATTGCTTCCTCAAAAGATTAATCATGACTGTCTCGTATTCTGTCCTTCGTCTTAACTAGACCAGAATGATGTACCGAGTTGGCTCATTGTCGCACGATGTGTGCCTATGGAGAATTAAATCCAGGTGCATTAACGCTGAAAAGGTTGACGGATTATGAAAGTCGAAGCATTTGGCTCAGCTACATACGTTTAAAAGAAAGGGGACCATGAAACATGCAACAGCTCCCCGCCGACGATGTTAATTTGAAGGCCCCAATGCTCTCCTCCGTTATATGCCTCAACTTTGGTTGGATAAAGCATCACCTTTGTAACGCTTTAAATTTATCTATTAGCTTAACTAATTTTATTAATAAATCAAAATTATATAATTTAAATTTTAAATTAAAATTAATTGATAGCAAGTTATAAGTGTATAACACTTTTTTTTCATCCAATGTATCACTATTTTTGTGGTATCATAACTTCTTTCATTATAATGCGTTATAATGCGATGATTTTTTTTTCATCCAATGTATCACTATTTTGTGGTATCATAACTTCTTTCATTATAATGCGTTATAATGCGATGTCAGATCGTACATCTTAAGTTAGCTAGAATCTAATTCGAACTAGGTTATTAATGCTGCAAGAAATCTTACCATCACTTTCTGAGTATTCTTTCTTTATACTCATCAATTTTTACATATTTGGATCGGTTTAATATCATTTACAATGCCCTAAGTATTCCAAACTCACCTTTTGATCCAATTAATTCAGATTAAAATCCTATAATCTAAAATTTAAATCAAACTTAATTAATAAAAAAAATTAAATTATAAATATATAATATTTTTTAATTTAATATAAAATATTATTAAGATATTACAACCTTTTAATCAAGTAATAGCCCAAACCAATACTAACTCGGTTGATTGATTTTTTAATCATGTTTTAGATAAAAGGGAGGAGTGATAAGAGAGATGGGCCCCTGATTGCACGTTCCCTTGTCTCGGCATACTGGGGACATCGCCAATGGGATGGTGCTCGAAAACGCGTGTTCGGGTCGCGTCATGTCACGGTACACCACACTGCGCTTCATGTGAGCCGCCCGGATTGCCGGTGAAGTTGACGTTGGGATTAGGTGGCTGTGGGACTTTTAATTGGTTAAGGGAATGATGCTGGAAATGGAAAAAGAAAAAGGAGAAAGCCAACCTAACCCTGGGCTACAGCTAGAGGGGATCATGATTCATGAGGGACATAAGGAAATTGTTGTTCCTAATGCTATCCTATCCTATGATTAAAAAGGAGGAGAATCCCATGGAAGGTTGATGTTGATTATAGGGATGAAACAACGAGACCGCACAAAACAAGGCCTCTTGTTCTAGGTCCATGCAAAGAAAACTCTTGCTTGTTAGCTAGCTGCGAAGATGAAGCAAATCTCCTCTTGAAAGAGTCAGCTCAAACATTGAGACGATTTCCATCTCCTGAAAGTTTTTTTTTTTTTGGATTTATTAAGATAAATTTTGATGGCAACATATGGTACCACTGATGGAGCAGATACATTATTCATTTTGATAATGGGAGACTTCTGACGGTCGGCGATATCTCTCTTCAGGACTTTCTTTTCGAAAGCTGAGTTCATAGCTGCATGGATGGGCATTGTCAGAGTGACTCGGTAGTTGCGGACTCAAAGGATTCTCATTGAGGATGATTCGGCTATCGTCATTGGATGGATTCAGGATGGAGCGGACGCGAGAATATCCACCCTTTGCTTTGCTATAGTTGGAAGCTATTGCACGACTCGGTTACTATTGTCGTCATGTTTATCGAAAGAAACTCTGCGATGAACTGGATTGCTTACTATGTTGCACAATACTTCATTGACTAATTAACTTAAACTAAGGAGATAGGATTCTTTCTCTCTTCATATATCTTTTCTTGACTTTTTGGGCTATCCTTGTCCAGATTTGTGTGACTACTCGTTTGTATAAAAAAAAAAAAGAGTGAGCCCAAACATTTTAAGAGAGGAAAAAACCATCTCTAGGTAGAACTCATGATGCAGTATATTTGGTGCATATAACCAGATAAAATAAAAGCAAAAAAAAAAACAGTACAAGATAAAAATTATATAGTTTCATTTATTATATATGAAAATATAATCGGAAATAAAATTATAATTATCGATTAGTTAATCGTCAAACTAGATATTTATTAACTTAGATAGATAAAATTTAAATAAAAATAACTATTTTACCTGAGCAAATTATGTTTTTGCAATCGGACTAAGAATCTCATAATATACAATTTTATTTTATTTCTGTAAATAACAAACATGAAGAAAAATTAAAAATATTGTGCAGCTTGATTTAAAAGTTATTGTTTGATGTTTTCATAGTTTGATTAAAATTTATTTTAATTATGAGATAGTTGATATACATGAAAGCTTGGCATTGATATTAAGGCAATTATGAGTATTGTAAAAAAAGTTAAAATTACATTATTGCCAGCCATATGACTCATATCCCTTCTTGCCTCTGTGGTGTGTGCTCCTCCCTTGCCACATGAGAATGTACGAAGGAAATAGATGTACACATAAACGGACTCTTGGCATGTATCGAATTCACTACCAATTATTGATGAACTAACTGACATGTGCATGCGCATGCATGCATCATCTGTGTCCTCGAAATAGTATATATAGTAATTAACTTTGTTGGCCACATGATCTAAGGTAATTAATTATTACTAGAACTTATCAAATAATAATAATAAAAAAAGAAGATCGAATATTTAGGGTTGGTGCAAAACAGACCACAGAAAATGATAGATGGAGGGTGCAGTGATTCAATTCCTACTTCATTGACATCATTAAGCATTTAAGGTTAAGTCAGAGTGTTGGATGGATATAATTAACGTCCTCGATATAGTTTATATTAGTAGTTAACGATCAGTTGATGATGGAGGGAGTAGTGATTTCAATTTCCCACTTCATGGACATCATTAAGCATTTAATTAAGTCGTAGTGTTGCATGGATAGAAGATAGATCAAGCAACCAAAACGGTTTGCAAAGGCCATGGAAACAAGATAGATAACTTGGAAACAATAATGAGGAGAGAGAGAGAGAGAGAGAGAGAGAGAAGACGAAAGGGGAGTGGGTAATAGCAGGAAGTGGGAAGCGGAAGCACATGGAATTGGTTTGGGTGCGGAGGCATCCCAACCCCGACCAATAATTCCCCTCACATGGCCGGGTGGCGGTGGTTAAGAGCCAAGGCCTCGCCCCACCTCTCCTTTTTCCTTTTGACCGGCTCGCTCTGAGAGATACCACGTTTCACGATGGTGACTTCACAAACGCGAACAACAACTCTTCAAACACCCAAAAACACACCCTGCAACACACGTGGAATCTCTGCTTAAAAAAAATTTAAAAAGCGGACGTGTCAAGGTGGGACCGTGTGGTCAGGATAAGGGTGCCGTCTGAGTGCTCTGTGTGGGCTAGCTAAAGTGCGGCGATAACGTTTCCTTTCTCCACCGCCACCGGCCTACGGGGACTGGAGCAGTCCTCTTGCCTTCACACCCAGGGATCAACCCAGTCGTTAGAACCCGTAGGTGGCCGCCACGTCCAATCACCACTCGAGAGCTGCCTTGACACCAAAACCCAATTCCAATAATAATAATAATAAAGAATATTTGATGGTGCTTTACTGCCTGCTTGTGGTCTTAGCTTACTGAATTGTTCTATCTTGCTAGCTAAGCTGTACGTAATCTGGACTGATATCTTCTACGTCATTCGGATTTTTATGCTCACTGCCTGCTCATCGAGAAAAATTCGCTCATTGTCATTCGGTGGCTCCACCAAGATAGCGGTGATCCGGTTGCATTCAATCCTCAGCTTCATGATATCCGAGTCACCCTTCAGAAAGTCCAACATGTTCATATCCGTCATGTTTACCGGGAAGTCAATTCTGCGGCGGATTGAATTGCGGGCTCGGTGGCTTATCAGTTTGGGATTTGGAATTGGAAGCAGGATGATCCCTGCCATTCTGTACTTAAACAAATTTTATTTTCTGATCTTTCTGGGTTGACTCACACTAGATGAGTGTAACTGTTTGTACAAAAATAATAATAATAATAATAATAATAATAATAAAGAATATTTTGAAATTGCTTTGAAATCTACGCCCCAGCTGCGAATCTAGCAATGGCGCTATGAAATATTATAGTCTTGCTCGATAAGAACATCTAGATCACATTGTACTTATTAGCCCAATTATATGTTACAATCACTATCATTGGGCATTCAAATTAAATTTTGCATGCAGAACAACGAAGTTTTAGAATGCCTAACACTACAAGGGAAGTTACCTGGAACTACTATGAGCTGAAATCTGCGTGCTCTCTTAAATGTTTGGCTCAGTGGTGGTCTACTATTATGTCGTGCTCTCTCCGATGGACCGCACATCAATAACATCGAAGTAAGTCTTCGGGTGAAGCTATTTTTTATGCCATAATACTTCACAAGAATTTTGACGAACCACAAATCCTGTAGGCATCCTATATTTGGTGCAACTTGTTGAAAGAACTTGTTTACAAGGGCAACCTTTTTATTTTGGGCCACACGTTCGAGTGGCAATCTTAGAATTCTTGTTGAATTATAAAAATAAAGCATCGGAACGCACGATCACGGTAGTTCTCGTTGAATTACCATCAAACTGAGGTGCAAGTGGTTGAAATCAAAGTAATGTTTGAAATAAGGAACAATGGGATATTCTTGAATATTCTTCTATTTCCAAAAGCTATAACTACCAAGGATAAGTTGAAAAAAGTTAACCAAAGGATTAAACATGAGTTATTTTTGAACTTATTTCTTAGGTAGTGTTTGATAGAAAAAAAAAAAAACATTATCCCTGAATAAGTGTATGGGATAGAGTTTATTTCTGGGCTATTTATAGGAATATCTTATGGCCATCCCATTGATCATATCAAATGTAAAAAGGTAAATTCATAGGATAATTTTTTTATTCTTATTTGGAGGGATAACCAACTATTTCTGTATTTTTAGGGAATAAATTGAAGGGTTATCCCTTCTGATTAACTTTATTCCTAGCTATCCTTCATAGGTATGGGTTTTGAAATAAGAAGAAATATTCAGAGAATATTTTTTTCTTATTTTCTATTTCAAACACAGGGAATGAAGAATACCTATCCCTTGAGAGCATATTTTTTTAAAAAAATTAATTATTTTCTTAACTATCTTCTAAATAAAACTACATTAAAGTTTGATAGCTCGACCGATTTAAGCCATTCATGGCTAAGGAAATAACAAACATCTTACAAGAGAAATCCATCAAAATCCATTTTGGCTTTCCGGAGAATAGACCACGAAGTCTCAAAGGCAAAGGTGGATGCAGCGGGTGGATGCGGGGTTGACTGCGAGTACATCGGCGCGAACGAGTCCAAAGGATAAGCTGACAGGAGAAGACTTGGGAAACGATAGCGGTAAACGGTAAGGGAGTAGTAGACATCACCGTCCATAGTTGGTAAGTGGGACTACGATGTGGCGATGGGGACCGCTCCTCTCCTCAAATTAAATTCCAACTGAATACCAACTCTCTGCGGAAATGCGCGTCTCACTGTAGGTGCCGGTGAAGTTCTGTTTGCCAGAGAGAGTTAAACAAGCAAGGCCAAAGAGAAAAATAGTAAAAACAAGCGAGTGAAGCGATGGATTTGATCCGACGGACAAAACCAAAGAATAAAATCACCGGTCTACAACTATGGAATAATATTAGAACTGCATCATATACTCGATTTATCCCATCCTAGCCGTTGGTTAGGAATCGGTCGGTTATAAGCATCTGACGGACGACATTTCGGAAATGCATCAAACTGGAGGCGGGCCATTTATCGTAAAAGAGAACGGACCATCTTTCTTTTTACGATCGGCGCTTTTTACGTTTCACCCCATCCATTCTTTTATTCGGCCAATGAAAGAAAGCTTTAATTTCCGGGACTCCCCCCGCTCACTCGATAAGTAGCCCACCTTTCGCCGCTTTCCACAACCAACCTTTCTTCTCCGTCCCCCCACGGCCATTAACACTTCTTCTTCCTCTGCTTCCATTCCTTTTTCCTTTCTTTCTCTCTCCAAATGGCCTTTTTCCACCGCGCCGCAATCCTCACCGTGGTGGCTCTGCTCGCATTCCTGAGGCTCGCCGACGGGCGGATCCCTGGCGTCTACAGCGGAGGACCCTGGCAGAAGGCCCACGCCACTTCTACGGAGGAAGCGACGCCTCCGGCACCATGGGTACCAGCCACATTTCCGTTTTACAGCTCCATTACCTCCGATTCGCCTAAGATTAAGCATCGTTTGATCTGCTTTGTGGTCAATATGTATAGGAGGGGCATGTGGGTATGGGAATCTATACAGCCAGGGGTACGGGGTGGAGACGGCGGCGCTGAGCACGGCGCTCTTCAACGACGGGGTGAGGTGTGGTTCCTGCTTCGAGATCAAGTGCGCCGACGACCCCAGGTGGTGCCACCACGGGACCCCCTCCATCCTTGTCACCGCCACCAACTTCTGCCCGCCCAACTACGCCCTTCCCTCCGACGATGGCGGGTGGTGCAACCCTCCCCGGCCCCACTTCGACCTCGCCATGCCCATGTTCCTCAAAATCGCCGAGTACCGCGCCGGCATTGTCCCCGTCTCTTACCGCAGGTACGTGCCACCCATCTCATCTCTACCGCCTTTTATTCCACTTGATTGTGTACCTCCGACTCCTGTAGCCCTTCCGTCGAGAGTTGACTACTCTACAAGGCGGGATGGAGTCGCCCCTCTCACTGCCTCCGACTTTCCCAACGGTCATCGCACCCCTTTCTGTTTTCCTCCTTACCGTCACCGTCTTTGACGGCAGCTGGGACTGCCCCGTTCCCGTTCTCTAACCCACCTCTTCCTTTCTTTGAATCCCTTTCTCATAAAAAAAAAGAAAAAAAAAAAAACGTTTATTTATTTATTTATAAGGTCGATCTTTTTCGGCAAATGACCAAAACCCCCTCCCCGAGGCCGGTCTCATCCCTTCCATGAGTAAGGGCATAATGGTCATTATGCCCCATCACAAGTCCGGAAACCGCGTGAGAGCATGACCCCACGCGGCAGCCCGGCTTCAAATCCATTGCAATGCAACCAGTGATCTATATAATATAATTTAATTCCATGATTAATTAATTAGCCACTGCTCCCGCTGCTACACCGATGCTTGTCCGATCTCTAATGCGGTGTGCGATGGTCATAATAAATAATCCGTGACAGGGTGCCGTGTCGGAAGTCGGGAGGAGTCCGGTTCACCGTCAACGGGTTCAAGTACTTCAACCTGGTGCTCATCACGAACGTGGCCGGCGCCGGCGACATCGTCCGGGTGAGCGTGAAGGGATCGCGCACCGGCTGGATGCCCATGTCCCGGAACTGGGGTCAGAACTGGCAGTCCAACGCCGTGCTGGTCGGCCAGTCCCTCTCCTTCCGCGTCACCGCCAGCGACCGCCGTACCTCCACCTCCTGGAACATCGTCCCGGCTAACTGGCAGTTCGGCCAGACCTTCGCCGGCAAAAATTTCCGGGTCTAACCATCTCAGCCACGGTGGCATGGGATTTCGAGGTTCCCACCATGCCAATGCCGTAGGCGCCAATATTTAGGCCGTTTGTCAGTAGTGCCGTCCGGGTATTATGGTTGTTGAGGCTAAAGGGGAAGGAAAGACAGGAGCATGGGACTTTTATATTTTGACGGTTAGATTGTCATGTTAGTAGAGACCGCGAGTGGGATTAGAGTGAGCAGTTGCGGCTGAAGTGGCTGCAGACCAAAATGGAGTGTCAGTAGCCCGCAGCTGCTTGTATGTAATATCTAATCATAATATGATATATATATATATAAATGGCGATTGTGATGTAGTTTGATGCACAATGAGCTAAGTAATCTTAAAAATGCTGGATTTGGCTCGTGCTTTCAATTTTTATTAGAATGTGATTGGAAGGCATTTAGTCAAAATCGAGATTTTTTTTTTTTATTTTAAAGCAAACACAAGCTGAGAAGTTAGAGCCATCTCTACTTGATAAGGTGTTTAATTAGACGTTTAGGTGGAGAGTGGAGGCTGGTTGAATTGGGATCTGGACTCAGGTCAGCCCAGGGCCAAGTCCAGACTCTCGCAATTGCTGAAACATACATACATACAACATGAAATTCTACAGACTTTTAACGAGTATTAAACCCAAAATCTTGGTAAAAAGTATGATGCCAACTAGAAAAATTAGTGAAGTCTCTTGCATCATCTTTCCGCAACCCTGACACATCGAGCTGATCAACTCAACCCGATCTAGTTCTCAAAGAACTTCACAAGAGGCGTGCCAAATTTAAGACCAAAGCGTTATAGCAATAATCGAGTTATTTTTGCTTTGTGCCAAACCTGAAGCCCTATATTGGTTGACTCTGTCACCTTCAGAATGGTTCACCATCGCAAGCGAGTGGTGTATGACTAAGGTCTAGTCAGCCACCAGGTCCAAGAGGCGAGAGGAAAGGAATAATCTGAGGGAAGGAAAAAACCATGGCATGTGACCGTACGTTGTGAATCATGACCATCGTCTCCTACTCCAATTGCCGTGCCCAACGGATAGATTAGTGCTAGTAGTAACCTGGCAATTCGTCTACAATCATGCAGCAGCTCTCTGACAAGATGTTTCCGGACCAACGGTTGCTAAGCTCAATCATTTAGCCGTAGACTTGCAGAATGTAATCCTGGTACTCCTTTGGAGCAAAGTCCAGTATGGAGCACAGTTGTTGAGTATGTGAACATGTCGATCGAGTGTCCTCGTAATTGGCATTTACTCACAGAATTGTGGACCAGTGAACCATCGGAGTTGGCTGGTTTTGTCGATATAAATCGTCCCTCGAACATAGGAAACTTTGAGTGGCTCGGCTGAGAGGATTACCGTCGAAGGCCCCCCTCCCCACCTACACCTGTGGAAGTTGACGGCAGTTGTAATTGAATGCAATGGGATCCATCCATGTGGGGAACCCAGAGAGGAGGCACAGGCACATGGGATGGGATGTGGTGGTGCAGACAGCTGGAAACCTTTAACAAACATCCTGCAACCCTGAAGAATTCACCATTCGTTGAATCTCGATATTCTTCCTAGCGATTTTCCACTAGCTCGGATAAAGTGCTCCCACCTGCACCCCGGCGCATTTCCATTTGCCATTTGCACCCACAGAGACTTGGCATCATATGCAGTCAAGAAAGCCCTAGCAGCACGCTAGAAAGAGCTCCAATTTCAAGGCTCTCTTTGGGTGCGCATGCTTTCCTACCCTTTTTTTTTTTTTTACCTCTCTTTTTGAGAGAGAGAGAGAGAGAGAGAGAGCGAGAGAGAGAGGTGTTGCGTTTTCTTGCTCAAACTATTATTTGCTACGAACAACCAGTACTGGTTGAGCAGAGCACTAAAGGAGCAGCGCCAGACATGGCTCCCACGGCACGGTACGCTCCCCTAAATCAACCCAGAAGGTCCACCCCACATGGCAGCAGCCCGTTTTGAGGTACGTTTAAAATTTTCAATAGGCCACCATAGCATATCGTTTTTTCCCCTTGACTTCAATACCATGGAAATGAGTGCATACGCATTCCCCCTCTTCTTTTTATTTTTATTTTTTTTCCTTCAACGAACGATGCTGGTTGAATGTTTATGCTAATTAAGATGCAAAAGATCAAACAAATTAATCTGTAGTGCTTAGACAGCAATATACCTAGGATGGGGAACGCTAGGATGAAAATGGAAGAGCAAAATTTTGTTTGCTTCACAAAAATTGCTCTATTTTGTGGCCCACTCTCATCGGCTGTTGTGGGGAGCGCTTTGCAAAAATTGCTCTCTACTTTAGGCCCTCAATTTTTTTAAAAAAATTAATTTTTTAAACTATTCTTAAAACCCTTCCTAACACACCTCCACCACACAACCCCCGACAATAGAAATCCAAAAGGAACATGGCTCGGCCCATAGATACCGATCAAGTTGAAGATCTCGTAGCGGATGTTTCAAATTCTGCCGTGTGAGCAGGTTTGTAGGGCGTTAACAGGAGTCCACACGCTGCTCCTCCAAGGCGCCATCCTCTACTCCCCTGCTCCCAACATGCGGCCACCGTCACCTCCGACCGATGCCACCGTCACCACAACCTCCGAACACCACCGGTCATCCATCCGACCACCGGCGTCGCCATTCCAACGAGCAGGCCGACCCCTTTTGGCAGCAGTGCAATACATAGAAAGGTGGCCTTCGGCTAGCATAAGATGGATTAGTCTTTTGGATGATCTATATGCAAGCAATAAACAAGTTTGGACAAGAACGTTTAAAATTTAGCATCCTTTAATTAAATTTTTATCAAGTAACAAGGAAATATACGAAGAAATCAGATGAACGAGAAGTATATATCTTTTGAGACGTGCTTTGAGGTTCATAAATCTGCCAATGTGGCGGAATTATGAACAACTGCTATAAGATCATTGATAGCACATATGCTCTTGAATTTTTATTGGTTTTCTTCAAAGAATGATTGGTTTTCTTCAAAGAATGACGGTGATTTTTGAGATATGATAATGATTCACGAGACATCATCATGAAATCAATATTACTATGCATGCAATAACAATAACATTTTTTAAAAATTCTATTTTCATAATATATAATTAGTAATGAAGCTAAAGACCTCCATTTAGAAACTTGAGTTATGTTATAGTTTTCTGTTGAAAGAGACCAAAATTTATCCTATCATTTTTTTCTTTGGTTATGCAAGTCATGTTACCAAGAGATTATATAAGTAAAACGAAAATACTATATTAAATTAAATAATAAATTTATATAGTACCTAAATTTTGCTTGACAATAAAGGATCAGTTTTAAGAAAATAAAAAAACTTCTCGATACCTTTAAAACTAATAAAAGGATTTCCAAAATTTTAGAAAAGCCTTGAATTTTTTTAATAACATTCTTCTGCATAATCCTAATTAAAACTATTTCTTGGAATAATGTTGGGATGCTAGATCCCTTCATAACATATCTGGACCTTTTTTTTAAAAAAAAGTTCAAATTAAACAAATAATTTTAAAATTATCTATCGAAGAGATTATTAAGCAAATTAAAAAAATCTAGGTACACCTCTTTGATGAGGTTAAAAACGTTTCTTCAAGAGTTGAGGTTAAAAACGTTTCTTTTGAACTTGTCTCTTCGTTCAACCATTTGAATTTAAAAAATAAATTAAAATGAAAACTTTATTTAAAATAATTTATTCAATAGATAATTAAAACTCATCTCTTAAATCGGTGATTTTAAATCATCATTAAAAAATGATGGCATCGCACATTATATCCCAACATTATTTCGAAAATAATTTTAATCAAACATTATTTTAAAAATAAATTTTTAAAAACATTTTTAAAATATTAATTATTATATTATAATAATTAATTATAAATATTATGATATATTAATATATTATTACATAATATTTAATGCATTATAAACTAATTATCATGGAGTCAGCAAATGTGGGGATAAAATTATCTATAAATTTTGGAGTCTTAATCCACAATCACAAATCACTGGTACAACGCACACGCCTCAAGTTCGCCAATGACATTTCAAATATCTCCCTGCAGCCTGCACCAAGCACGACGTATCAAAATCAAAAAAAAAAAAAAAATTGCAAGAAATATATTATTTTAGAAAATGGAAATTTTGATAACAAAACGTAAGGTCAAAAATGGTACGAAAACTGAGACTAAGAACAACAGAAACTATAATAATTGTTTGCTAACAAAAATATAAATATGCAGCGAGTTTCAGGTGACAGCAGGAACGGATCGGTGGACAGCGTTGGACATCCCTTCCAAACTCCACATCCAAGTATCTTCCAACTTCCAGTGGCCCTTACGCCAGCCATCCATTATTCTTAGTCATGGATCAAAATAGAATACAAAAGTTTAAAGGAGACAGAATCCTTTGTCTACTACCACCACAAAGCATATTTCTTTTTAGGAGAAAAAGAAAATTAGGAAAACCGCTGCAAATCACAACCTTTATAAAATTTTAAAAAGGAAAAACCAAAAAATAACTAAAATCTGGGCGGAATCATGATGGATAGATTTCTTAAAAAGAATGAAAATGGTAAAGGATGCAAGAAACGAGAGGGGCTCATATCAAGTGTATTTAATGGAGAAACCCGTCATCGTGGCAGAAACCCAATCCATCCATCCATTGCGGAGATTCAGAGAAGATATTCTATGGAGAGAGAAGATACCAAGCCAGAAGAGCGGCACCTTCCCCTCCTTCCTACCGTCCTGGACCACAATAGTTGAAGGCCATAGGGTTTCCAGGATTCCACTCGAGCCCTCTCTCTTTATAATCACAGCCCCATTGCAGACATAAAGAAGGGGAAGGAAAACAAACAAAGAAGAAGAACACATATCCTAGGTCATCTCGTTCTATTTCCCAGCGCCGACCTCCACCTCCACCCCAAAACCCTAGCCCCAATAATCATGTTATATAGCCCTAACAGTTTCAAGCGAAAGGACTAAAACACCCTTTGCCTCCTTTATAGCATGCAAAGAATAGAATAACAGAGTATATACATCGTGGCTAAGCACAACCATAAATTCCAATGGTAATACAAACACAACTAAAATGTATCTATCAGTAGAGGCGCAGGCGAGTTCTGTAGTAATCGAGTGACATGGATAGTTACACAGAAGAGGAGGGAAATCAAATGATAATAACAATGCGAAAAGATTAGCAAATCTCAAATTGTTTGTCAAAAAAAATCTCCTGCGATTTTTATGCCATTTGCAATGTGGGCTTTTGGTGACAAAAGGAGACTTTATCAAGCATTTGAAACGACATGAAGACTGGTTGCTACTAACCAATAATCAAGAGCCTAATCAAGGTGTCCAACATCAACAATGACCACATAATTAGCCACCTTGTTATAAGGTACGGAGGTTCATCATTCTAGGAACAAAAGTAGCATATCACGCGAAATCATAGAAGCCCTCCATCCTTAATGGTACATGCCGATAGCCACCTCCCACTTCGATAATTACCAAAGCAAATAGGCAAGAAAACAAAGTAAACATATTTGACTCTCATAAAACGTCCATTCTGTATTCTAATAACACCAAATGTACAAACATCATACAGGAAAATGGCCCACTATACTGGAACTAGGTACAAATTCTCCAATACAATAATTTGGCATACAACCATGAGCATTTTGTTATCCGTGCAAGTTTTTCATTCATCTGTCTCTCCTAGTCACATCAACCAATTACAAGCGAAATGAAACTATTCTACCATGTAAATTATCGGGGGAAAAAAATATACATTGTCACATAAGAAGCAAATTTCTCTTTAGTACCTTGTTTTCGAAAACTCTGATATTTCTCAGATTTTACAAAAAAGCAATTACAACAGAAGCATTAACAAATAATCTTAAAATGTATGATAAATATACATCTCATTATAAATAAATATAAATATAGCAAAATCAACCTGTTGTCATTGCAATTCTAGTAGGTTTTCTATAGTTTCTGTTTTAGTAAAAGAATATATTGCAAAGGCAAAAGATAATGAAGTTGTATCTATATATTTTATATTGTCAATCTGGTTAGCAGATTGGTCATCAAGAATTTTAGATATAGGCATATCATCTCTACCTTAAAACAGGAAATTTGGTGATCTCTCGCCGATCTCTTGCCAGATGAACAAAGGTATCCTGGTTCAGATATTCAGCAGACACAAAATGCTATGAAAAAGAGAAAGTAGTAAATGCTTTGGTTTGTAGCTCTTTATGGAAATGGATATCATAAACAACTCTTAAGGCCATCCCAGCTAACTGGATATGGCTTGGTCATCGTGAATTTCTATATAATAGGTATAAGACATCATGATAAAAAGAGGAAGCAGGTCCCCAACCATTATCACTTTAGAGGTTTGAAGGCATGCTTCCAAACTTGTTTTGCCTCTTCTTTCTTTCATTGGACATGCTGCAGTTGGCTTTTGCCAAAACAGGTATCATATACAGGATAGGAAAAGTTTTAGCATTCGTAGAATATAATTATGAAACAAAATTGGTTGTCAACTAAATGATACAAATCCATTCAAATTTATCTCATGAAGAATGCTAAAGTAAAAGGTGAATATGCACCTCTTCCTTGGGCTTTCACTGCTTGCGCTTTTGGGTCCCCATTTATTCAATATATATTGTGAAACCTCTTTCAATGTTGCTTTTCATCCCTCCTTATAATTCCAGAGCTCTTGAATGGCATATCTGCCACTAGGATTGGACTCATTTATTTCCAACAAGGCAGTTGCAACAGCCTCATAGGTTCATCACCCAGCTGCTCCTTCAAGGCTAGCAGTTTCTCATCATCGTCGTTTATCACTTCCTACAAAAAATCATGTCACAACTCACATCTGATATAATATATAATAGAGGAATGTTAGCATTTTTTCCCCAACTTCCAAAGAAATATATCATAACGTCATCAAAATAAAATAATGGTTGTTGTCTTTTCTATAAACCAATTTGGGTGGTGTTATTATTATTATTATTATTATCTTTCCACACAACCAATGAAAATATCAAATCGTATAACAACATCTGAACAGATCTCTCAAAAAACATCATTTGAATTAGGTTAGTCATGGTCAAATACATCAACAATATAAGTGGTTTAACAATGAAATAGACAGGAAGAATTACTAAAAGGTGAAGATGCAATATTAAGATTTTGGATTATGTTCAACTCCTTAAGAAAGAGGTTTCAACAACTGACTGCTGAATTGCTGGTGCCAAATGCTTCTATTCTTTTTGAGCAATCTATTTCG
Source organism: Calamus simplicifolius (assembly GCA_900491605.1). NCBI lineage: Eukaryota > Viridiplantae > Streptophyta > Magnoliopsida > Arecales > Arecaceae > Calamus > Calamus simplicifolius. The sequence goes on along the minus strand of UESW01003943.1, from coordinate 1,422,989 downwards.
AGGACTCTAAAGATACATCATTGCGAAAGAATGATTGACATACGCGCGCGCATATATATATATATATATATAATAAAAAAAAGAAGTAAAGGTATATTAAAAATTATACGAGAAAAAATAGTAAAAAAAGATTTTAAATCTTTATATTTTATAGAAAATGTAATTCAAAACCCAGAAGAATGGAGGAAAGGAATTCGCATAACTGACTCCAACTATTTTGGAGCTAAGGCTTTGTTGTTGTTGTTTTAAGAACTCTATAACTCAAATTCAATTCTATAAATAACTAACAAGAATGATGGTTTCATTTAGAAAGTTCCATTAATTACATTAAACAAGCTCATTCATACATGGAAAAACCAGGCAAAAAAAAACTAATAGTTGAGGCTAAACTAGATAGCCAATAATAGTTTATGTAAGCTCTAGGATTTTCCAAGTCATAAAAGAATTCTTACCCCATGGTACTGTAGCACTTGCAGTTGCATGGAAGTCCACAAGCGATTAATGAGAATGACACTTTCTTTCGAAAACAATTCTTTTTGAAAGAGTTTCACTTAGTTACACCAAAAAAGCTTGGTTATATACTACTACCCCACACCAAGCGCTTAATAAGGAAAGCAGCAAAAAATTTATGACTTAGAATAAAGCTTCCCAGGGTACTCCAAAACAATTTGAACTCCTTTAGCGAGCTCTAAAAATCTATAGCATTCTCTTTTTGCATCCAAGGGTCTTCCATATCGCCATGCTTCAGGAAAATTATTACACCCTTTGCATGTATGCATATTACCAATCAGAGGTTAAAACTGTCACTGTGACATTATGGTATGCATGCTAAAAGCAAGATGGCATCATGGTCTTGGATAAGTACATCAGCTAATGACTCCAGCATGACTTCAGAATACAAGAATAACTTATAACTTAAGGATGTCATAATGCTGGAAAGAGTAGTTTCCATCTAAATAAAGTCATCTTTGACAATTGTTGGTGTCATGGTTGCACCAAGTCAGCATAAGCAATTCCTGCATTGCTATTTGGAGATCTAATCATACCTGAGACTTTCCATCAACAGTAACCATTTTATAAGGATGCCAATTTGGGTCTTTCAAGTACTCTTGCCACTCAAAGCAAAACTCTGCAGCTTTGATATCAGCATCATCATCTGCAAATCTTCATTTGAATGCACTTTGAAATGCCTTATCATCAGGTTCACAAATTCACTTGATTCCAATATTAGTTTTCTTCCCCAACATTTCCATCAATCTCTGTATCATGCATATGACTTCAGTACATTAAGACAGTGCATGTCACAAATGCTAACCAGCTGTCAACTTTTGAGAATTTCAGTCAACTGTTACATATACAAAAATAAAGTTATCTGCAGATCAAGAAAGCAAAAGTCTCATACTTTAATCAATTCATTCCGACTTCCTGCAGTTCATCATTGCTCATACATTCTTTGACCACAAGAGTTTGATTAAGAGCTTCCAGATCTTCCATTTCTTCAATTTTCTCTTTCAACTCTTCACTCATTTCTCCGTCTTTTTCTTGACTGCTGAGTCATTGTCACCTGCCATATACTTCATCATCTGTAATTTACCTTTCAACTGTTGTATTTCCAAATCCAGTTTTTGTTTCGCATCTAGCTGCTTTTCTAATTGAAGAATTTTCTTGAGAGCAGCCTCTTTTTTTCTCTGTCCATTTGTTTCATAGTCAATGTTAGACTTCGCTCGATATAACGTTCTAAATGATATTTTATGCAGAAAGCATCAGGCCGAGAGCAACAAACCTTCTGTTCTTCAATAAGCTTTACGACATTTTCATGGGCCTTTTTCTGCTCCATGGATGCCATTTGGAGTGAGCTGTATCTTATAGCATTCTGCAGGAAAACAAGAAAAATTCACATTAAGCATCTTCACAAACCAGCGTGGAGCATTTACTGCAGGCCTGTGACTGCCATATATACAGGTGGTTAAGCAAACAGAAAAGGGACATGGAAATAAATAGCACACAGACATAAATCTTTTCCCTGGTCCTCATTACACATCCTATAGTTTGTAGGATTATATCCAACCAACAACAGCCTACACGGCTGAGTCCAAATCATGTTTTGATAGATTACCACAGAAAGATACTAAGATATACAATAGTTAAAACAAGAAACTATAAAATCGATCAGGATGGTCTAGTTAGTATAGTTTTGATTAACATCAACAAAACATTAATCTTAAACTAGTTAGGGTCAGCTTTAGTATAGTTTTGATGCTGAAGACAATTCAAGTTGAACATGCCAATCATTATTTCTGTCATTCAGAGATAATTGTGCCGATTTAATCTTCAATATTTGCAGATTAACACGTGTGCAATTTTAGACAATGAGATATTCTTTACTACATGTACTTCTACATGGGCATATGACAGTGAAATGCATAATATATGAATACTTTCATGAGTTAATATGTGAGCAATGCACTTTTATGTGATGATATGAATATTTTTCTTAAGAAAAACAGTAGCCATGCTGCCATCTGGGTTGAACTCATGACCTCTCCATTGAAGCAAAGTACCAATCTGCTGAGATTAGCCACTATATGAAAAAATTACCCAAGGTCTCCCATGTAAACCTGTCCTTCATCATATCTCAGCAGCACAGTCAAGCCATTGATCAGTAACCATGGACTCTCTGAAAGAAATATCAGCCACAAAATCAGTGCATTTCAAATTTTCAATGAATCCAGTAAAATCCTTCAAGTTTCTTTTGAGTACAGAAGAACAGTCGGGCAGAGGTCCAAGTAAGTCTACTTATCTTGCAAGGATAACCACAAAGAAGCAAGAGAGAACATACTGATTGAATTTGGCTAATTATTCTTTGATTTGATCAAGATTTAATACTTGAGTGCTGCTGGCTACAGAAAGCAAGCTATAAATTACAGTGCAAACCATTTTGCACAAAATTCTCATGTGTAAAGCCAACAAATGAAGAAGAATCTACCACAGAAAAATTCTATTTTTTAGCAGCCTTTTAATTCACACCCATGCTATTCCATAAAGAGGTATATCTCTGGTAAAAAGATCGAGACTATCCTACCTTTTGTTTCTCATCATTCAGCTTCATCCTCTCAACATCGTTTGAGCAACCAGTTTATCTAGTTGATTAGTTCTCGAATCAATCTCTCTTTGTTTAGCATCCAATTGTGCCTTCAGAATTGCATTCTCCTCAAATTTCCTGCGTGAATGTTCCTGAGCAAGACACTGGGTCTTTTGTATTTCTGATATGAGGACAAAAGGTTATGAAATCTAGTGAGCTCCTCACTATGTGTGGTAGGAAATAATAAAAGGAAAATACTGTAAGTTTCACCAAGATCAAAAACATCATTGTTTTAGAGTACCACTTCAAGCAAAAGCACACAGTTTTGCCAAGCAAAAGATGTCAATAAAACCCATTTCATGCTTAAAATGCAGACTTGAATCCAATGTCTCTCACAAGTACGCAATATCGGAACCAATTTATTGAGTTTTTTTTGCTTTTTCTGGTAGAAGCATCACTACTTTTTTTAATAACAAAATGACCCACTAAAATAAGCAATATTAGTGCAGAAAGTCCATCTTTATACCGAGATAATATTATGGAACACAGTATAAAACCAGACTTCTTTAGCTAATATGATTTAGACAGCTTAATAAATAAATTTCATGTACAAGATTTTACCATCAGGAAGGAAATTAAGGAAACAAATGAAAACCCAACCATGATATGCACTTTCATGATAAGATTGAAGTAATCGATCTCTCCTCCATTTTATCAAGGGACTTGTTACTCTCATTGTACTAGCATTCCAATTCCTGTAAATGTTTGTTCTTGATCTCAATCCCATTTGTAAGATTTGCCCCAAGTTTAAGGCTCTTCTCTTGAAAGATCAGTTACAATTCTTAGATCTCCATTTTGCACAGATGCTCTCCAACTGGACCCTTTGAATTATAGTCATCGGCCCATGCAACCCATTCCAGGATATTTCCCTTCATACCAATCCTTTTTACCTAAATGTTTGGCATCAAAATGATTTTCAAATGACATGACATCCTTCAACCCATTCCATTCCTTGCTGAAATCCACAATTGCGTTTCCTGTATGGCCTCTGCAATTCCATAAAGGAACAGCTTTTAATGGATTAAATCTAGATAACTGCTCTTTTAACCTGTTTTCACTCTCACCAACTCATCTGCCATTTTTCCATTCAATTGGGACATTGACAGGGATACACATCCAGGGCCAAACAAACTGATTATCTTGCTTGGGCTTTGAAGTAGGGTCTTACTCTATCAAAATAGTTTCCTCGATGGGCCTGCTGCATCAGCAAGGTCAGCCATCAAGAGTTTTGCTAATGCTCAATGATTTGCCTTCACTGCTGTTTCTCGATTAGATGTACCCAATCCTGTCGCATGTTGAAGCAGTTCATTGTCAACGTAGTCTTGTTTCTTTCTTCCCACACAGAAAGGACATTTAAATGTGGTCTTCATTTGTTATTTGACTTCAAAAGTTGGTATAATTTCGTCTCATACTCATCTATCTCCGAATAGCTTTTCTCTGGATCCTCTTCAGAGCTGTAATCCATTGAAATAGAAGCAATTTGAAGCCCAAAAAAGAATAACAAAATAATTTAGTACGATGTTGAACATTGTAAATCTGGAGTAAATCTAAGTTAGAGATTTGGAGAGAGGCTTTAAAATCAAAAGATTTTAAGAATAGTAGAACTAAAACTGAATATATGAAATGTAATTTTAGTGGAAGTAGAAATACAAATGAAGATACAGTGAAGATTGTAAGCCAAGAGATATCAAGGAGTGAAAAGTTTAGGTATTTGGTATCAATTATCCAGCAAGAAGGTGAAATAGGTGAAGATGTAAATCATAGAGCTAAAGCAGGATGGATTAAGTAGAGGAGTGCTTCGAAAGTATTGTATGATCGACGCATCCCATTAAAATTGAAAGAAAAATTATATAAAACCACTATTAAACCAGCTATGCTATATGAAATAAAGTGTTAGGCAATACTGAAACAACATATGAATAAATTAAATGCAATAGAAATACACATGTTAAGATGGATATGTGATAAAACTTTAAAAGATAGAATTAGAAATAAGCATATAAGAAAAATGATAGGAGTAGCCTCAATTGAAGATAAAATGAGAGAAAATTGATTAACAATAAAGACCTTTAGATGCTCCAATTAAAAAGAGTGATCTTTTAACAATCCATGGTAAGGATAGAGGTAGAGGTAGACTAAACTAATATGGATAAAAATAATTAAAAAATAAATAACTATTTATAATTTGAATGTCGACTTAGCCCTAAATATAGTAGAGTGGAGGAAGCAGATTTATGTAGCCGACCCCATGTAGTTGAAAAAAGGCTTAGATGAGTTGGGTAAAATGTTAAACATTGTAGTTGCAGCAGTATATTATAATACAAGACTTGCAACAACAAGATGGATTCATATAGTAGCTATAGCTGTGGCAGGTTTGAAGGAACCATGTTGCAGGACCCAATTGACCATGAAGATTGATGTGTATTTCACATGCCATGTCCCAATACAGAAGTCATGAGCTGTCAAAATGCAATCAACATGAAATTTTAAATTCATCATTTCAAGGTGTGCAAGATATAAAGCAACAAGCAACACAGGTAGGATAATTCCTTGGGTCTTACATGTTGCTGAATATTGGTAATTCATAACCCCCCCCCCCCCCCCCCCCCAAAAAAAAAAAAAAGATTTTTTTGGCAATAGTTTTCTAGTCCAATAAAGCATGCTGAAGTATTCTTTTCACCAATGTTTAACCAAAGAGTAACATTTGGACTTGCGAACTTGCAAGGTGGCAAATTTGCCCTTGATAAGCCCTAAAAAGATATGGTGATGGGCTAGTGAAGTAGAAAAAGCAAGTAATTTATTCTTAGCATACTTGTATCAGTACATGTCATCAAGCAACATTACATGCTCAAACCCAATTTTAGGGTTTCAAAGATAAAATGAATGTCTAGTACTAATACATCTACAACAACAACAACAAAGCCTTAATCCTACTCTACCTATTACTAATGCATCTCTGGAAGTAAAGTAAATTAACATCGACATGATAAATAAGAATTAGATTTTGATCCACTACGAATTTCAAGCCTTGGAACCATCTGGCTGCTGTGTGAATGGCTCCATCCTCGCTAGTCTGTTTGTGGGGAATTGGATGAAGCCATAGGCGTCAAGAAGTGTGGTTCCCATGCACCTCAGAATATTCTCATTTTTTTTATAAAAAAAAAACTCACTTGAAGTTTTCATGACAGTCCAGTTACAGCATAAATACTGTTGCCAGATTCCGAACTGTCCATTTGAAAGGAATATGAGATCGATGTCCTCACAAGAGCTGCTCTTTTAAAATGTCTCGACCATTTTTCTTACCAATTTAACCGACCTAAGCTTAAAGTCCCACTCATATTATGAATAATTTTTCTATTCGTTGGCTCTTGCTCCAATCCATAAAACATATGTAGCATTATCAAACTTCTTTTCCCCTCATGCTAAACATTTTAGTCATCAGAAAACCCTCTTGCGTCATTATTTATCCTTAATTTAGCAAGAATGTAGGAATTTCCCCACCCATTTGTAATAACTTACATCGTAGAAGAAAAAATGACAGAAAGAGAAGGGCTAAATCTACATGCATGTGAAAAGAGACAGCCTCACACTAGTGGACTCATGAACCAATTTCCCCTCTCATCGTGCAGTTCCCACTTCCCACTAACATTTGAGGCAGAATCTACAAAATGATTAGGGGCTGCGGCACGGTTCATGCAGCTTGTGTATATGGGGCACTACGCTTGCAAAATAATCACTTCACAACCAACTAAATAGCTACTTGACGGAAGCATATTCTATTATCATACTTTCGCTAAACTTACATTCCACTTGTCTTTTCCTTTTTCTTATTCTCTCTTTTTGAGTGTTTTTTTTTTTTTTTTTTTTTTTGAGAGAGATTGAAATCTCCCTCGCTCCTCCCAAGCAAATGCTATATATAACATCTCATCGGCGACTAAATCTGAAATGCAAAACCAAACCACCATTAAATCGCCTTCAAGTAAACTAAACATTCAATCGACTGTCTAAAAATCAGAAGAAAAAAAAAATCGCAAAAAAACGAAAGCAAACAAAGATCGGTGTACAACTGAAACCCTAATCCGAAAAACACAATTACCCGTGCAACCGCTCACTGCAAAAGAATCGACAACATTAAACGAAGAGAAACAACTTTTGATATCTTGGATCGTATTTTCTTCGACGAAGAGATTTTTGAGGGGTAAATTTTGAAACCTTCACCATAAGGGGAGAAGCAGACGGCGGTGAGAGCTCGAAAGGAGGAACGAGCGACGCCAACAACGGGAACCATCCCTCCTTTGCCCCGCTTTTATAGGCGACCGTCGGCAGCCGAGAGAGGATCTGATGCGCTGGCCCCTCTTTGGTGGTTTTTTTTTTTTTTTGGGTCCTTCCCGGACCTTCCGATGCTCAGCAGGAGCGGGATTGAGGACTGCGGGCTTGTGTCGTGCATTTTTGTACAGAGAGTTTATGTTCGAAATTTTAAATTAAAATCCTTTTTCGATAAAGCAAGCACGCATTCATGATATGATTTAATTATTATATATATTAATGCATAATAAAAATTATTGAATCATCGTATAAGCATCAGTATGATCAATATGCGTTACCGATATAGCAATTTTTTTAAAAAAAAAATTGTGACTTTATGGGAACGAGAAGCCATTATTCAGATAAAAAAATAATAAAAATTTTGAACGAAGCAACGATTTGGTGATGAACCGTTGAGAATAACGATTGATGTGGATACCGTCTCAGTTAATGCGGCAATGCATTGGACTGCTCGGAAACAACAATTTCTTATTTAGTAATGAATGAAGATATTTTTTATAATATATTATATATATATATATATATATATATATATATATATATATATATATTAATAAAAATAGATATGTACCATATTTTAAGCATTGTAATAAAAATAAAATATAAAAAAAATTAATTGTTCATTTGCATGTATCATCGTATGAACAAACTAGATGATTAAGATATTATTTTGCCGTTGAAATTATATAATATTTTAATTTTATCCCAAATTTATATCCTATGTTGCCTGAGTAAAATATTAAAATTTTGTTTAAGTTATACATGACAGTTTTATTGCCTCATCAAAAAGACAGTGATTCCAATCAAATCACTGCGCGTAAGACTTAGATGTTCGTTTACACCAAATTGGCCAAATTGTGAATGTCGGTGCCATATTCCTGATATGCCCATTTTTTAAATTAAACTGAGAAGCTATGAAGTTATTCGCCGATGTTTTACAAAAATATCTAAATTTAAAATGAGATATGATTCCGTTTAGGCTCCTGGATTTTTTTTTTTTTTTTTTTACCAATGAACGATCACATAAGTCTAATAGAGATCGCTCAACTTTCAAATTCACGAATCAGCGTGCTGGGTTTAGGCTCCTGTTTGAACGGGTGGTATTTGTGGGGGGAAAATACCCCGGAATGGAGACATTCTGGGAGCATTTCCCGTCTCGATTTATCGAGCAAGCCTTGAAAAGTGAAATTGGGACACATGCTGCAGCAGTGAGAAGCAGGTGGCAGCCTTCTCTCATTTGAAGGAGTGGTCGAATGCTTCACCGCTCACCGTCCGTTTAGGGGAAAGAAGTGCATATTCTCACGAACTAAGGCCCAGAGGCCTGAAAGAGGAACCTTGCGATGGTATTTGTAAGGACCGCTCGGTAGTGAAATTCGGGGCGGTTTTCAAAAGGCACCGATGATCCAACGATGAAAGATGTGAATATAAATAAATAATAAAAACTCACATGATCCTTCGCAAATGATACGGGAATTTCTATTTCTACCGCTCCGTTTGTTCTGCATTCCCTCTTTAATTTTTTTTTTTTTTTTTTGAGTACAATCGGACGATCATACAACATGGGTACAAGCCAGCCCTTGAACATCAAAAAAAAAAGATTTGCTGAAGAACAAAAAAGCAGGGATCGCCCTGTCTCCACCTTCAGAAATCCGAGTGGTGAGCCACTCCATCCAATCAGCTACGAATTTGCTTCCGATAAGTATGACAAATTTGGACTACATGGGCCTCTCTCAGTATAGTCCAGATGTCCTGTAAGATCGGGATGACAGGAGCAAGGGAACGTGATCCCTCCGCAGCCACCGAATAATAATCATGGAGTCACCCTCAATAATGAGATTATGAGCATGAAGAGACCGAACTGCATATGAGATTTCATCCCAAGCAGCATAGAGTTCAGTCATAGGGACAGAGGAGTCCAGACTACCAAGCACTCCAGCAGCCAATAGGTCACCCTCCGGCCCACGGATGACAAAGGCTGATCCCGCTAATCTCCGCGGACACTGCCATCAAAGTTGATTTTGACAAATCCTGGAGGGGGCTCCCAATATATGAAAACCGTATACCGAAGCAGCAGGGGAACCCCAGAGGCCAGAAAAGTCAAAACCACCTGAATGGGAGCCATGGGCACAATCCGACGCTAGGGATCCAATTTTCCTTATGATCCTGTGAAAAGAAGTATTGTCATCTGTGAAAATAATCTGGTTCCTAGACAACCAAATCTGATAAGCGTAGAAGCCCATAGGGCATTTGTACTGAGAGGCTTCCGGAGGTCATCTAAGAAGAGGGAACACAGAGAGTCTATATGATCCAATCTATAATAATAGCCAACTGACAGAGATCCTTTCCACTCTAGGACAAGAGAAGATGGCGTGAACAATAGACTCCTCCTCAAACCACATAGCGGACATATAGGCTGGATAGGCAAGCCCCTCCTCACTAGCAAAGCACGTGTGGGAAGACATTCCCACATAAGCTTCCATATAAAGAGCTAACCCTAGGGATGATGGGAAGCTTCAGATCCATGCAGCATCCGCTGGCCCCAGAGACTGGGGCCTAAGATCTTTACAAGATCCTTCATGGGGGCCTTAGGAAGACAAGATCCCCCAAAGTTATATCTCCAAATTCTCTATATCCCTTCTAAAAATTAATATTTCTAAACTACCCTTCATACACTCCCTCTCTCTCCTCCCACATCAGCGCACACCCCTTCTCAATGCACCGCCCGATCCATCTTCCCCCTCTCTCTGCTCCTTTACTGACATCGGCAAGCCTCATCTCGGCGATCTTCTCGGCACCGAGCAGCGTCCCCGCAACATCTTCCCCAGCACCAAGCTCCTTTTCTGGCATCGACAACAACCAACGGCGGTAGGTTTCTAAACCCATCGCCTCCCTTTGCTCCGCCCCCCCCCCCCCCCCCCTTCCCTCCCTTGCGGCCTTCTCTTCACCTTCGTTGCCTCATCTCCGCCCCCTCCATCCTTCCCTCGATCCCCCTTCATTTCCTCCGCCCCCCTTCGGCAAAGCCCTGGTCTAGGGTTGAGTCTCTGTTCGGTCCTAAATTTAAATTTATTATATAAGTACTTTTATATAAGTAGTTTTAAAAATATATATTTAGTAAAATTTTAAATTGATTATAAATCGGTATAGTTAAGCTTTTTGAGAATAAATTTGGATATTTTTTAATTTGTTCATATTTTAATCTTGTATTAATGTTGATTAATGGCATGTTTCATATGGATGCTGGTCCCTCACGAGTTAGACCCACAGCGTCTGCTAGGAGACATCGTGGCAGGCATGCTAAGCCAGAGGTTCCTGTTGCACCATCGCCCCCAGTTGAGACAATATGAGGACATCCCAGCTATAGATGTTGATGATGAAGCGGATGAGCCTTGTCCAGGCGGTCCAGAGGATGAGTCCATCTTAGTGGTTTCATGACACATATAGCAGCCTCCATCTGGAGGCAATAGGTATTGTTTGTTTATTATTGTAATGTATTTTCTTTAATGCATTATTACGATGTTATTATATAATTTATTCATGTTATCTATTTATATTTTACAGGAATGAGCCCATTGAAGTGCATGAACCATGCTGCCAAGGTAGGTGAGTGGCAGTGGTGGGCATCGAGGCAATCAAATAGGAGGTTCAGAGCATTAGTTCAGCAGTCGGGCCTGGTTGAACTAATGCACTGCTCATATCGGCTCGCCGATAAGATTTTTATCTCGGGCTTCGTAGAGAGATGGCAGCCGAGACGAACACCTTCCATCTTCCTTTGGCGAGATGACGATCATGTTGGATGACATTGCCGCCATATTAGGGATTAGTGTCATAGGTGCCTCAGTGTCACTGTCATATGATAGGATGACTGATTGGAATGCTGAGGACCTACTAGTGGAGCTATTGGGTGTGTCACAGGTAGACGCGCGTCAGGAGGTGCTATTAGTATGTGGCCAGTTGTGAGGTTAGAGTGGCTAAGAGTCGTTTTCATGTGTATCTATATGGATAGCCACCATAGGATAGAGTGTGCAGTGCAAGGGTATTCGCTATTTTTGTTAGGGCATACTCTTTGTTGATAAGAGCGGGATGAGGGTGCCTATAGCTTATCTTTCTCTACTTCGGGATCTGGATAGGGTGAGCACATATGCCTGGGGTGCTGATGCCTTGGCTCATTTATATTGGTAGTTGGAGATTGCATCTAGGGCATCCATTCGATAAATTGGTGGATATATGATGCTGCTCCGGGCATGGATTTGAGCAATTTTCATTTCTCACTCCTCATCCAGTCCTGGATTATACTGATGCTAGGCCCCGTATGCACTGATGGATTCCCGGTAGTCCACCACGTACTACGATGGACCATTTAGTAATTATACGCGAGTCCTTGGACGTTTTGAGGGCTGATGAGGTATGTACCTTAGACCATGCATTTGTATATTTCTATGATTTTCCATGTATTATTAAACTGATTAGGATTTATCTGTTGTAGGTAGTTTGGAATCCCCATCGTCATATTCAGGAGGATCGTCCATTCCTAGATATTGCATTCTTTAATGATGCCTGAAGTGCATGAATGTCGTAGAACCTTATCATCCTGAAAAGTTCTACATAGTTCGACAGGATACAAACGATTCCCTGTGCGCCACTAGCCCCTGTATGATGTTATTTCTCAGATGTCACAGGTGTTGCAGGGTCCGCATATTTTATCAGATGAGCTTAATGTACCTGGCCCTAGTCATGCATCGCTACAACAGTACAGGCATCGGCAATGGCAGATGGGGATTGATATGTACCATATGTATTTTTTTAGCTTTTAGTACATCTTTTTGTAAAATATATTAAAATTTGAATGAAAGTTTGAGTTTCCTTTGAATGTTCTTTTTTGTTCAGAGTCCATATTTGAAGATTAATATCAAATGCAATATACAACTCAACAGTCTCGCTAATTATAAATTAGTAAACAATTGCATGCTAATAATAATCTCGCTAATTATGTGGTGAAGTTTGATAAATAAACTGGACACGTGCCAACATGCCCGGCATCAATCAACAAAGATAATTAATGACACATCAATCAATAATGAGGTGTGTTGTCAACTTCATAAACTTCATGATAATTGACACTCCTAGACATGCATCGGCACGCTCGACATGGGCACGGTATGCCCCGGCATGCACAGCATGTTCCAGAATAGGTCAGCACGGGCTGGCACTCACCGCACGGGCTGACCGGCATGACCTAACTTGTGCGGCAAGCTCTGGCACAGGTCGGCATGCATCACACTCATTGGCATGGGCCGATTGGCACGGCCCAACTTGTGTCAGCACGGCCGACCGGCATGACCCAACTCATGCCGGCGCATCGGTACGCTCGGGCATGGTTGATCGATCGACCGTGGGGGTCAATTACTAATTTGCGAGGTCATGGCATCAATCAATAAAGACAATTAATGACACATCATCAACAATGAGGTGTGATATCAACTTTCATAAACTTCTTGATAATTGACACTTCTGGACATGCATCGGCACCCCAGCATGTATGCCCGGCATGCATCGGCACGGTCAGTCAACTAAAAAAAGAATGTACTATATAAAAATTTAAAACATTATACAACTTTGTATATTGATAAAACTTGCAATCTACAACTCAAAGTCTCGCTAATAATAATATCTGACGATATCGTTTGTTTGAACTGTTGAATCCTAGATTCATAAAAAGTTGCCCATCCGAATGCACAAGGTAAATGATACCTTTGCCAGTTGCTCGCTATTGGGGGGAATGGGATGACCTGGCAACAGAAACATCTATAAAATAAATAAATTTGTAAACAAAATGATTTACGAGTCATTTAAGGATGGGTAAGAGACATTTAATTAACACCTCCACAAAATGATTGTCATTTACAAATGCTACCGAAATGTCTTTGCAGGATAAAAGAGGAAGAGGCACCATCTAAGGGGGTGTACCGGTAATTTAAAAGGGCCCCACCAGATTATTTTTGGTACATTTTTTGAATAACATCTATCCTGCAGTGGTAATATGGATTACCACTTGAGTGGTAATCCAGATTACCTTAGGGGAGGTGGCCATCCACATTACGGCTATATTGTAATCTAATAATTTTTCTTTTGACAAAATTGCCCCTATCTCTTTGTAAAAATAAAATTATTCCTTCCTCTAAAAATTAAATTAATTTAAAAATTAATTAAAATTAAATTAAAAAAATTAAAAATTAATTTTTAAAATATTTTTAATTTTTAATTAATTTTTTTTATTTTTAAATATTAAATTAATTAATTAAATTAATTAAATTTTAATTTAAAAAAATAATTTTAATTTTTTAAAATTAATTTTTAAAATTAATTTTTAAAAAATTAATTTTTTAATTTTATTTTTAAAATATTAAATTAATTAATTAAAAATTAATTAACTTTTTTATTTTTAATTAATTTAATTTAAAAAAATTAATTTTTAATTATTAATATTTAAAAAAAAATTAAAAAATAATATATCAACTAGTCTATTAATCTTAATTAATTTTAAATAAAAATATTAAAAAAATATTTTTAAAATATAATAAATAAATTATGATAATTGAAAGTTTAAGAATCAAAAAAATTGAATAAATGTTTAAAGATTAAAAATATATTTTAATCTTAAAAAATAATTAAATCTAGTATATTATACTTATATAAAATACTTTGATTTAGGGATATTTTGAGGTATTTTAAAATTTTTTAATAGTTTTTTTAATATATGAATTTGATTTAGGGGTATTTTGGGAATTTGATGTTATATGACTGGTAATCTATTTGTCATACCAAACACATTAATATTATTGTAACTTACTTGTGCATACTGATGGGGCCGGTGGGCCCCCCATAGGCCACTATGACAACATCTGGGCTCGACCTTAGCGAATCGGCCTTTCCTCCGTGGGCCCACAAGTCCAGGGCGGCCTCTCTGAGTCTGCCACCTTTTCTCTCTCTTCCACATGGAGGCAGGGTCGGCCACAATGAACAGTGTTGGCCATGGGCAGGGTCGGCCACAATGAACAGTGTCGGCCATGAGCAGGGTCGGCCACAATGAACAGTGTCGGCCATGAACAGTGCCATGCAAGTGTTCACCCACAGCCTTCTCTAAAGCTCATCCAAGGGCATGAATAGTGCCATGCAAGCACTCTATAATCAATTCTCTACAAGGGACAGTTTGCTTCAACTCCAAACTGCATCTTCTGCCCCAATGGCTACACCTTGGGACCCACAAGCCTAACTTTTTCACCCATCGTTACCCGCACAGAATGCAAAAAAAGATGATGTAGGGGACACGTTTGCAAGCGCCGTAGTGGTTGGCCATGCCCTGCAGTATCCCATGCTTCACGAACATCAATTAATGCTCTGACTAGTGGCAGCACTCCATGCTTCACGGACATCAGTTCCGACACTTCATCCATCAAAGTCATCATTATGGAGCCTCAACCACTCAAGCCAGACAAACTCTTAAGTGTCTATAAAATTTGGTAAGAGGGACCCCGACCAGGGAACAAACTCATTACACTCCTAAATGCCCATAGAGAGAGCTCTTCTTTGAGCCTCTCTCTCTCTTTCTCTTTCGAGCTTCCTCAAGCTCACGGCTATTGCCCAGAGTGACTAACTTGAGCGTCGGAGGGTCCCCACCGGAGCATCGGTCTCCGGGAACTTTTCTTGCAGGAGTCCGGCGAGAGGACGTCATTTTTCGGCGCTTGAAGAAAGTGACTCGGCGTCAACAGATTGGCGTGCCAGGTAGGGGGACGCACTGAAGGAAAGAAAGCTCTGTCTCCTTAGGCTATAAGTCTCCATCCCCTCTAAGATAGCTCTGGTGGTGTGCGCATGCCGAAGGTTCTCACCAATCATGTGGGGGGCATCCATATCGCACTAGGCAGCAAAAGGCCACCCTCTCTGCTCCTTCACCACCAACCTCAGCTGCTTTAATTAACAGTTGGTCATCTTCAATCAACAAGTTCAAGCCTTGAATAGTAGTTCATGAACTGCAGAAGCAATGCTCGGTGGCCACTCAGCAGCAGCCCAAGCCTCTCGCATCGCTCGTGATAGTTGCACCCGTTAGTCAACGATCCATCCGCAAAAATCTCTTCGGGGAGAAGTTATCACCATCATGTGTCATCTAAGCACCTGGATGAACAACACCGGCGGCTGGAAGAACTCACTCAAAGCTCAACAATCAGCCAGAGGTGGACGGCGAGTAATTTCCAAAAGGGATGAACTTGAGACATTATCCGTCACCTCAAGCATTTATGGGCATTTTAATCTCTTATGGTAGTAAGCCGAGAGGTATTGTTGCAATTAATGCAAGAAGGAAGATGAGGACAAAAGGCTTTGACTGTGGACTTCAACTTTCCTCTCCCTCCTTCTCTCTGTTGCACCCAAAAGCCAAACCGAGCCCAGGACCTTTTACGGATTTCATTCTAACTACTCTCAAGTTTCAGCATCGAGGGCAATCAATCTCTTCAAAGAAAGAGCTAGGCAAAGGGCCCTCCCAGCAACTCCGTCGGTCTTTTTACTCTCAGCAACGCCCTCGATGGACTCTCCCAGCCATTCGTCTTCAATGACCGCCAACTATCGAGGCTCTCCTCAACGGCCTCCAGCTTTGTCCCGGTTTCTAGCTTCTTCCCGGCCACAGACATCTCGTCCTGGCCTCCAATGCGAGGGAAGGCCCAAGTAAGGGCAACGACACCTTCAATCCAACTAACATGATTCCCTAGGGGACAGACCACTAGTGGGCAGAAGTGCTCAACTCCGCAAAAGAAAAACATGGGTCCTACAAGAGCTAAGTACATTGCACTTAAGACAGTTTTCTTTCACTAATACTTAAAAATGTCATGCAGGGAAGATATACCTTGCAACAACATCCAAGACCAACTTCGCGTTGGTGTCCATAAGCCTGGGTCCAGCAGGGAAGGCCTCGGTCGGCCCCAAGCACCGGCACCATAAGCCCAGGTCCAGCAGGGAAGGCCTCGGTCGGCCCCAAGCGCCGGCACCATAAGCCCGGGTCCAGCAGGGAAGGCCTCGGTCGGCCCCAAGTGTCGGCACCATAAGCCCGGTCCAGCAAGGAAGGCCTCGGTCGGCCCCAAGCACCGACACCATAAGCCCGGGTCCAGCAGGGAAGGCCTCGGCCGGCCCCAAGCGCCGGCACCATAAGCCCGGGTCCAGCAGGGAAGGCCTCGGTCGGCCCCAAGCGCCGGCACCATAAGCCCAGTGTACCACTGGTAGAGCGATGAACCATCGGCTCTCAACAACAAGCCCGACTCCGGCCGGCACTCAGAGCCTGATGAACTATCGACACTCAAGCCCGAGGCCAGCTCGGCACCAAAAGCCAAAAACTGAATCAACGTCAAATGGCCAATCGACCTCAATGGCTCCCTCTACCTCAACGGCATCATCGTAATCTCAACGGCTTCATTTCAGCCTCAGCGGCTTCAACTCTGTATCAACGGCCAATGACCAATTGAGTAATACCTTTATCTAAATTATATACTTGCAACACATTGCTGGTTACTTTCAGCCATCAAGAAGCCCCAAGACAACTCACAGTTGGGAGAGGCCAACTCCTCAGCTCACAGTTGACGGGCACCCACCTCTAAACTTCATGATAAGAGAAGAATACCCAACTAGCTCACAGCTGGGAGAGGTCAACCCCTGACTCACAGCTAACGGGCATTCACTTCCGAGCTCCGCATCGGGAGGGGATTACTGGCTGCCAGTCAAAGGTAACCAACTTACCTTCAAACTTTGCTTAAAGTTCTTGAACAAGCAAAAAGCATGGCTCCAAAGAGTGTGAAGATGTCTACACAAGGCATCACAAAAGGAGAGGAGTTTCCCTACCTTGAAGGAATCATAGTTAAAGCTGACATGAAAGGGCGGGCGCGAAGGTAAAGAGTTATACACTCCTTTCGCTTAACTAACGCAGGGCACAAAGCTCAAGGAGTATGGGGGGCATCTGATGGGGCCGGTGGGCCCCCCATAGGCCACTATGACAACATCTGGGCTCGACCTTAGTGAATCGGCCTTTCCTCTGCGGGCCCAACAAGTCCAGGGCGGCCTCTCTGAGTCTGCCACTTTTCTCTCTCTTCCACATGGAGCCATGGTCGGCCACAATGAACAGTGTCGGCCATGGGCAGGGTCGGCCACAATGAATAGTGTCGGCCATGAGCAGGGTCGGCCACAATGAACATTGTCGACCATGGGCAGGGTCGGCCACAATGAACAGTGTCGGCCATGAGCAGGGTCGGCCACAATGAACAGTGTCGGCCATGAACAGTGCCATGCAAGTGTTCACCCACAGCCTTCTCTAAAGCTCATCCAAGGGCATGAACAGTATCATGCAAGCACTCTATAATCAATTCTCTACAAGGGACAGCTGGCTTCAACTCCAAACTGCATCTTCTGCCCCAATGGCTACACCTTGGGACCCACATGCCTAACTTTTTCACCCCTTGTTACCCGCGCAGGAATGCAAAAAAAGATGACGTAGGGGACACGTTTGGCAAGCATCGTAGTGGTCGGCCATGCCCTGCAGCACCCCATGCTTCACGAACATCAATTAATGCTCTGACTAGTGGCAGCACCCCATGCTTTACGGACATCAGTTCCGACACTTCATCCATCAAAGTCATCATTATGGAGCCTCAACCACTCAAGTCAGACAAACTCTTAAGCATCTATAAAATGGGTAAGAGGGACCCCCGACCAGGGAACGAACTCATTACACTCTTAAACGCCCACATAGAGAGCTCTTCTTTGAGCCTCTCTCTCTCTTTCTCTTTCGAGCTTCCTCAAGCTCACGGCTGTTACCTAGAGTGACTAACTTGAGCGTCAGAGGGTCCCCACCGGAGCATCCGATCTCTGAGGACTTTTCTTGCAGGAGTCCAGCGAGGAGGATGTCCGTTTCCCCGGCGCTTGAAGAAAGTGACTCGGCGTTAACACATACCAAACACAGTAATCAACATTACTAGCAATCCATCCAGTGGTAATATATCTTATAGGTAATCCACATTACCATTCAAAATTGCTGGCAATGCACCAAACGCAACCTAAGAGGTAGGAATGTAAGACATTGTTGCAAAGAGAGGTGGTATAAGATAATGTTATAGTAGGACGCTATAAGGTCCCCATATATGGCAACATCATCTACCGGTCAGATGGTGGACAATTCTCAAAATATGATAATGCTTGAGCGATCTCGTCAAACCTCCCTTCGACAATAAATAAAGCGCGATAATGCTCTGAATGACTTTGCAACTCATTTGATAAATCCTTCCTAACACGTAGCCAATTTTCCTCTCCAAATCCAAGCAAGTCAGCTATTGCTCTGAATTCGCAGTTGTCATCACCTTTTACGTCCTTGATATGCTGGATGAACGGCCTTAACCCATCTGAAATTTGATCAATGTAGATTGTTGGCTTATATGAATGGGTTCGAGGACGAAAAACCTGCAAATCATATCGAATGATATTACAAATTATCGCATGCTAATAATAAACGTCTAATAATAAACAGCACGGGCCATGCACACATCGGCACGCTCCGATATACACTAGCACGATGCTCCATGCTTCTTACCTTCTTTCTCGGTTGCCTCTTTTGCACTTGAGTCAGTGGGGCGCCCGTACCAGGTGAGTAACTATCTTGTCCAGAGAGAACCAACTCAAAGATAGAAGGATCACGGAGAGTAAATGTATCAACCTTCAATAAAGTGTGACCACATGAACTGATCATCCTTTTTGCAGGTTCTTCAAGAAAAGTACTATCTAGGCTTGCAATCTCTCTCAATTTCCTTAACATCTGCAATTTAGAAGCCCCATCTAACTACTTGAATTTCTTAGCAATTATATCCAACTATGGTTCACAGCTCAGCATCATAATTTGCACATTTGAAGCAGGCACCATATCAAGTTTTCTCTAATGAGGATCTATGTAGTCGAGGGGAATAGGCCGATCTTCTATTCTGTACCGCACAATCTCATGAGTGCATGATAATCTATGTGTACGTCGAATAGCACACCCACAAACTGATTCATCAATCCCAACTGAATTGGTTCGGTTCGCTTGGGCGAGGATATGATTTAATGCAATTATAGATATAAAACCTCGTAGTTCTTTGAATTCAGCAGGCTTGAAGTTGTATTGCACGACTGTCAAACTCTTTTCAAATGAGGCTTTGATGTCACTGTGCTGCAACTCAATCAAACTATGATTTTTTGTCCAAGATGACTTGAAAGTCCCTTGGCTTGATCCAAGATGTCTTTTAAGCCTTGCATGTGCACTTTTAGCCCTAGTAAAGTAAATATAATTAAATAAAAGTTAGATAACAAATACATAATTAAATTATAAATTTATAAACTTAATCAATTTCTTGTGATACCTATTAGTTGTCACATTTCCATAGTGCCTACGTGCGTCCATCCATGCTGCGACAAATCTTTCCTTGAGCTTGCTCAGCCAAGTATCTGACACATACCGTAAAGCATCTGGATAGGTATTAAACTATCTCTATAGCGCACTTCAGCGATCGATATACTCGTCTTCTGTGGTTGACAACACTAGTATGTTCCAACTCATTATAAACTTATCACATTTCTCCTTCATTTCAAATAAATTTTTGCACTGGGCCAAAACATTCCTAGTAATATGCCATCTACATAACAAATGTGTTGCCATAGGAAATACCTTCTGAATTGCATTCAATAGAGCCAAGTCTCGATTTGTGACTATCACCTCAGGCAGAACATCAGCATCCATGACGCTGCGCAATCTCTCTAATGCCCATATATAATTATCTTCCCGCTCAGAGTCCATGTATGTAAAAGCAATAGAAAATGTGAGGCTAGTTGGTGTCACCCCCACAACTTCTAAAAGAGGAAGACGATATCTATTCGTCTTGTAAGTGCAATCCATTATCAAAACATAAGGAAATGCACGTAACAAATCTATGCTGCCAGGATGAGCCAAAAATAAGTCACGAATAACATCAGACTCAATACAATTCCTATGCCACTCAACGTACTTATACTCGAATAATTTATCCAGAAGATGTTGCATCTGAGATCTCCCAGCTTTTTTTATAACCTTACACCTCTGTCGTGCATTGTAGATCGTCTTCATGCACATAACATTGAGGGCATCCCTTTGCTTCAATATGGACAATATGGCCTTTGGCCGAACCAAAGTCTTCGACATATCCACTAACAATGAAGTCTCCTGCTTCGATAATCATCCAGCATATGTGTGCCCCTCGAGATGCTTCGCAGCCGGATGATTGTGCAATCCACAAATGACCATTAACATCCAATCATCTGCAGTGTCCAATTTCTTTCCTCTTAATGCAAAAGGACATCCATACTTCTTAGTACCACTGGCCCTGGTCTTTGATCCTTTTTCTTTATGCTTTTACTTCTGCAGATACCATTTCTCTCGCAAGTAAGTACAATTCTTGGTTTCTTACAATCAGTACCCACGAATCATAAGTTTTAACAATAACAATAAATACATCCCTCCTCTTAGCTTCCCGACATCAATTACACAAGTCTTCTCTGCTCTTGAATATCTATACAATAAAAAGTTTGTCAGTAAACAACTTTACACATCGCCTGGGGTACTAATAAAACAATTGCAATCAAAATTATCAGACCTCGTAAGTTGTAAATTTATTTGTGTAATTCATCACACATTTAGAGCCAATCATGCTGCCTTTGATTGAAGCATCGCCCTACACGGTCAAAAAACAATCAATTTAAACCTTAAGCCCTAAACCCCACACCCTTGTTCGGCCCTATATGGCCGAACAAAAGTCTTCTATTCGACTGAAATGAGCTTGACAGAGTGCCCTTGTTCGGCCCATACTGGCCGAACATAAGCCTTTGTTCGGCCACACAGGGTGAAACATAATACTTTTGTTTGGCCCTTTGTGGCGGAACATAAGGCTTTTGTTTGCCATATCGGACCGAACAGAAAGCCTCTGTTCGGCCCTATGTCGTCGAACAAGATGCAGACCGTGAAAAAAAAAATGATACAAGTCAAATAACGAACCTTTTCGTTCATAGATCATTTTTAAATCGCTATTTGCTTGTCCATTGTTCAATTGAAGATTGAAATATCTTCAAACAAAGACTCAATAGATTGATTGAGCAAATTTTTTTCTTCGTTCATTTGGAGAGAGAGAGAAAGGAGGGAAGAGGGGGAGGGTGGATGGCTGTACGGTGGAATGGAAAGTTATTTTTGTTAAGGAATGCAGAGAGTAAAGATAAGAGCATTTTGGTTCATTATTATAAGGATAAAATTCAGTTTTTTTTTTAGTGAGGGGTGCACAGAGCAAACGTTGCAAATTCCCAAATGATACTCTAGAGTCTAGACTGTTGATTTATCATTGGTACAGATAATTCTTCTTTATTTTAAAATGTGCTTTTGTTTATAGTGACAGCTATCAACCGTTAATTGATCGAAGACAGTAGAAAGAAGTGATGCTTGATTTCTTCGCATATATAAGAAAGCATCTATTTTTCTATGCTTATGATAATTATAGGGAAGATGCACTCCTCCGTATGCTTAATTTTTTCTATGCATTTATTTTGCTTGCACGCAAGCGAAAATCACAACTCCTGTAGAATGGCCCTCGAAGATGATGGCGCGCTTCTCTGCATGAGCTTAGCATGCCTGCCATAACACCGCGAATGCTGCGTTCGTTGTCTACTTATTACCATCCATTTGGACCATGTCATGCACCGAGAGGCCCATTGTATGAAGTACACGGAAGCCGCATAATAGTCTGAGAAAAGTATTTGTACATCATCTTCGATATAGCAAGTTCTACGTGGACTGCATCACTCTTTTTTATTGATCGATACTTATTAAAAAAATATTAAAATATCTGTACGATATTTTGAAGAAAAAAATTACGACATCCTAGTTTCAAACATACTATACCGTAGTTATAAAGTTAAGACACCCGTTGACAAAGCAAAAAAAATTATGACACCCAGTTTTAAACTTACGACACCGTAGTTATAAAATCAAGATACCAATTCAGAAAGCAAAAAAAATTACGACATCCTAGTTTTAAACTTACGATAGCATAGTTTTAAACTTAAGACACCGGTTCAGAAAAAGTGTCTCTACACAAATTCAAAAAAAAGCTGTCTAACGTGCATTAATACCCGTTCAGTTTATTTTTGGAATTTGTAATTTGTGTACAGACACGTTTTCTAAATGAGTGTCATAATTTTATAACGGTATCGTAAGTTTAAAACTGGGTATCGTAAGTTTTTTTTTTGCTTTTTTAATGGGTGTCTTAATTTTATAACTACGGTATCGTAAGTTTAAAACTAGTGTGTCATAAGTTTTTTTTTGCTTTCTTAATATATGTCTTAATTTTGACGTGACGTAAATTAATATCCGTTCAACTTTTTTAATTTTGAATATGTACATACACGTTTCTTAAAGGGTATCGTAATTTTATAACTACGGTATCCTATGTTTACAATTAGAGTGTCGTAATGTTTTTTTGCTTTCTAAACGGGTGTCTTAATGTTATAACTACGGTGTCGTAAGCTTAAAACTGGGGTATCATAAATTTTTCCCTTAGGATGTTGTAAAATTATCTTAACATTTTTTAATGGATGTCGTGCATATATGGACCAATAAAAAAGAATGGTATAGCCCACATAGGACTTGCTGCACCAGAGACGGTGTACAAAGTCTTTTCCAACATTCTGATATGGATGATAAAGTCATATGTAAACTAACGATTAGAATTAATTAACGACAGAAGTTGAAAGAATGCCAGTCCTGACCTTCTAAGCGGCATCGTTTTCGAACTCGGCTCTGACCTCCTAGACGGCCTCATCTCCGGACTCGACTCCGACCTTCTAAGCGGCCTCATCTTCGAACTTGGCCCCATGCTCTAAGGCGGCATTGTCTCCGAACTCGGTCCTAACCTTCAAGGCGGCCTCGTCTTCGGACTTGGTCCCAGGCTCCAAGACGGCCTCATCTTCGAACTCGGCCCCAACTTCCTAGGCGGCCATGTCTTCGGACTTGGTCCCGACCTCCTGGACGGCCTCATCTTCGGACTCGGCCCTAGCCTCCAAAGCGACCTCGCCCTTGGATCGAGCCCATCGACTGCCTATGGCTCACCTGACAATACCAGGCCCATTAATCGCCTATGGCCCGCACGTCTGATGGAATAAACTCCACTAGTTTTCGGGCTCCAAAAGTCATCATCCATCATGAGGCTTTAATTACTCAAATCAGATGAGCCCCAAAAGTCGTCATCCATTATGAAGTACCAATCATCGAGGAAACAAATTCTACCAACTCTGACATCCATCCCAAAAGTCATCATCTATCTACAAAGTCATCGTTCATCATGAGACTCCATGTAATGCTAGATGACAAGAGATATTAATAAAATGGGTAAGAAGGACCCCTAACGAGATATGAACACATATGAATACTTAAGCTCATAGAGCTCAAAATTTTTTTAACTCTCTCTTCAAGCTTCCTCAAGCTCACGGTTGTGATTCTGATCACTGACTTGAGTGTCGGAAGGTTTCCGTTGAAATATCCGGTCCTCAGGACTTTCTGTAGGTCTTGGCTTAGGGTAAAGCTTTATCAACAAGTTTACGGTGTACACAGATGCTCATAAATATCAGCTCACGGTGATTATGCATCATCACAGTCCATGGACAAGAACTATCAAAAACTCAACCGAGTCTCAAGGCTTTCCCTTCCAAAAAAAAAAAAAAAAACAAACAAACAAAACTTTTGTTTTAAAAAAAAATAGATGCTCTAGTTTTTACTCTGGTTGCTCTGGTTTGCTCTGGTTCATGCTTTAAGATTGGTGCTTGATCTTCTTTCTTCCTGATCTCAGGCGACTTTTACTCGATTTCGATCATCTCCCGGTGGATGATGGCTGCTGGCAACTCCGTCCCCCTGACCGGTGGTGATCGGCGGAAGGCCCCTGCTGTTGCCTCTCGTCGACCGAGCGGAAGTTCGTTCTTGTGGTCAACTTCGGAGCCTTCGTCGGATGAAATTGCTGCATTGGAGAAGTTTTTCCCTGATGTTATCCAGCTTCCCACCGCGGCGATTGATCAGGAGATTGCGGATTGGTCTCAACTGGGGTTGATAGTGCGCTGTCTCTCTCGCTGGGTTCCCTCTGAGGCTATCATCCGGGAGCTTCGTAGAGGAGGTATCGATGGAGGGATTAAGATTATTGGCCTTGCCTATCGCACCTTCCTGCTGAAATTTGATCTCCAGGCTGCTCGTGACATTGTGTTGTCGCAGCCGTGGATTGTTAACGGCTAGCCTCTTGCTGCAGAGGCATGGCATCCAGGTTTCATCCCTGCTGAAGATGCTCTGCACCAAGCTCTGCTCTGGATTTGGCTTCCCAAGTTACCGATTGAGCTTTGGACGGATGAGTCCCTTCGAGCAATCCTATCTGTTGCTGGCCAGTATGTGTGCATGGATTCTTCTACGAAGGAAAAGAGGCGG
Organism: Calamus simplicifolius; assembly: GCA_900491605.1. NCBI lineage: Eukaryota > Viridiplantae > Streptophyta > Magnoliopsida > Arecales > Arecaceae > Calamus > Calamus simplicifolius. The sequence continues at coordinate 1,397,985 of UESW01003943.1, read as the reverse complement.
GGAGGGTATGCTCGAGCATGTGTCAGAATCGATTTGAGCCAGCCCCTCCGCCCTTGTGCTCGTTTCAGAGCAACAGGGACCCCCTTTTGGCAACAGTTTGTATACGAACATGTTGATGGAATTTGCTCCCTGTGCGGATCCCTCCACCTCTCCGGGCCGTGTTCTTCATCCAAGGAATCAGCTGGGGTGGATCAGTCGTCTTCTGATGTGCCTCGATTTGGTCCGTGGATGTCTGCTCTCTAGATCCGTCGTCAAGCTCCGGTTGAGGATTCCAGTCATCCTGTGCGAATGGAACGGTCGTCGGGTATGGCCAAGTCTGGCCCTTTGGATGGGGAGGACGGATGGTTGCTTCCGAGGAAGACCTCTAGGAGGAGGGTCGCTCCTTCAATTTCTCCTCAAGGTGCTGTTTTCCCTTCTGATAATCTCCCTGAACTCCACGCTGGACCGTGCCGGGAAGGTGCTTCCGTGCCAATTACTGTAGCTGAGCAATCTGAAGCTTCTAATGTTTCAGTGTTGGCTTCAGAGGGATTTAAGGTTCATGTGAACCATTTTCAGTCTCAAAGGATCCTAAGGGCCTGAGGAAGTCTCATACTCGTAAAGCCTCTAAGACTCCAAGTCAGGTGGAGGATTTCCAATTTGCTGCAACTGCCCCTGAAGCTATGTCTGAATTTCCCTCTAAATCAAAGGAGGTGTCCTCTGGGATATTGGAAAATAACCCTTTTGGCCTTTTGGGTTCGGATCATTGGGTCGGGTGTTCCAAGATTCAGAAGGATGCTAATCCTACATCACTTAAATGGGCCCGACCTGCTGTGTCTGCTGGCCCCAGAGTTATTTCTAAGGAAGCAAAAGGCAAGAGCAGTCGGTCTTCCTCAGGTAAAGCCCACTCTGTGGCTTTAGTTCTTCCCTCTGGATCATCCCCTCGCCGGGCTAATTGTGATCATGATGCTATGATCTCTTCTCTTAAGAAGGTGATTCGAGTTGATGAGGATGCTGTAGCCATGGATCTCTCTCGGCAGTCGGACATTGTGGCTCAGGTCGACTGTCCTTCGTCTGAGGATGGTTTAGCGGCTCAGGGCATGGTTTCTGGAGATCATTCCGATATGGAGTTGGCTGGAGCCAAGGATGGGGCCCATGTGACCCCTTGACCTGATTTTTTCTCTTTATGAAGATTCTTATTTGGAATGTCCGAGGAGCGTTGAAACCTTCCTTTTGCTCCTCCTTTACTCGGTTATTGCAGCTTCATCAGTTTGATATATGTGTTTTGCTGGAAACTCGTCTTTCGGGTTTCAGTCTTCAGCGCTTCCGACGGAGAGTTTCCCGGTGTTGATCTTCTTATGCTGTGGAATCTAATGGTCTTTCTGGAGGTATTCTGGCACTTTGGTGGGAGCCTTCCATCCGTATTGATGCTTTTCATAGTTGTTCTCAACAGGTAGCCCTGGTTATTTCGGAGGGGATTACTCCGCCTTGGCTGCTTCTTGGCATCTATGCTAGTACAGACTACAGGAGAGGCGCTATCTATGGTTCGAGATACTCACACTCTTAGGCCATGATTTTCCTACGCTTATTGTCGGAGATTTTAATTGTATTGTGGACGCATCGGAGAAACGGGAGGGACGTCGATTTGTCGATTCCCCGAATTCTTCTGTGTTCCGCTCTTTTCTTTCCACTGCCAGGGTTGTGGATTTGGGGTTTTCTGGCTCTCGGTTTACATGGTGCAATAACCGCCGGGGAATTGCTCGAGTGTGGGAGCGCCTTGACCGAGCTTTGGCTTCCCCTGGTTGGATGCAGTTCTTTTCTGGTGCTACTATTTCTCAGTTGCCTTGGATTGCGTCTGACCACTGCCCTCTTCTGATCTCTACGGAGTCATCCACTCGGCCTCTAAGGCCGTTTCGGTTTGAGCAGTTTTGGACTTCTTACTCTTCGACCCGGGCTATTATCCGTCAGGTTTGGCGGATGCTGGTTAGAGGAAGTTCTACCTATCGTCTCTCTCGCCGCCTTGAATTAGTGAAGCGCAGGCTCCTATGATGGAGCAGGAGAGAGGTGGGCGATCTTGTTCAGCATATTCAATCTGTGGAAGCTGACATTGCTTTGCTTCAGGCGAGGAAGGATTCGGATAGATGCCTCTCTGAGTTAGATCTCCAGACTCTCTGTCGGAATTTGTCTTTACACCATTCCTTACTTAGTCAGCAGGAGACTTATTGACGACAGCGGTCCCGGATTCAGTGGCTTCAGGAGGGCGACCGGAATACCAAGTTCTTTCATCAGGCTACTGTGGCCCGGCGGGCTGCCAATCGGATCCGATATATCAGTGATGAGAATGGTCATATTGTGGAGGATGAGGAGACTATTCGAGAGCAGATTGTCCATTATTTTCAGTCCCGTTGGTCGGAGGTGTCTGCCAGTGGTTGCCCCATTTCTCCTATTCCCCTGGCTGCCCGGGTTTATGAGGATGATAATGTTGTGCTTTTGAGGGAGGTCTCGGCGGAGGAGATTCGATCTGCTGTTTGGGTTCTGGGCCCTGATAAGGCCCCTGGTCCTGACGGGTTTCCTCCCTTCTTCTTCGACACTACTGGGATATTATCGGGTCGGATGTGGTTATGGCTATTCAGATGGTTTTCTCATCTAAAGTTCTTCCTCCTGAGTGGCAGCGTACATTTGTCTCTCTTATCCCTAAGAGGTCGACGGCTTCTCTTCCCGGCATTATCGGCCTATCAGTTTGTGCACCACCCTTTATAAAGTCTGTGCTCGCCTCTTGGTCACCCGGCTTCAGGGAGTGATTCCCCGCCTTATATCTATGGAACAGGGGGCTTTCATCCGTGGTCGTAGCATCACTGATAATGCTCTCATTGCCCAAGAATTCATGCATGACCTTCATCGGGCGACTGGTAGAAGGGCTCTTATGGCCATCCAGTTGGACATGGAGAGAGCTTATGATAGGATCAGTTGGACTTTTCTTCGGCAGACTCTTCAGGAGTTTCGTTTTGCTGATCTCTTCATTGAATGGGTTATGGCATGTGTGCAGGGGCCGACCTTTTCCATCCTCATCAATGGAGGTCCTTCGGGTTTTTTCCCATCAGCTGGGGGGCTTCGGCAGGGTTGCCCTCTTTCTCCTTTCCTGTTCATTCTCTGTGCTGATGATTTGTCACGCACTTTTGCTCAGGCTGTTGGAGCGTCTATGTTGCAGCCTTATATGCCTGGGCCCCAAGGCCCCCCTCTTACTCATTTGCTTTTGCAGACGATTGTGTTCTACTTAGCCCAGCTTCTATTCAGAATGCGGCGGTTTACTCTGCTATCCTTCAAGCTTATTGCCAAGCTTCCGATCAGCGGGTCAATCTGCAGAAATCTGTCCTTTGTTTTAGCCCGTCGATCTCTTCTCGTCCTCGGACTGTGATCTCCCAATTGTTAGGGATCTCTTCCATTCTGATCACCTATCCTACCTTGGGATCCCTATTTCGGGGCGTCATCCTCGACAGACTGATTTCGGGGATCTTGATCATCGGATTTCTGATCGGTTGGGCAGGTGGCAGGCTTCCAGCCTCTCGATGATGGGTCGGATTATGTTGATTCGGTCCATCCTCACCTCGCTTCCCCTTTACCTCTTATCTAACACCCTGATTCCGGTTATCTGTCTGCGCTAGATTGAGAGGCATTTTCAGGATTTTCTCTGGGGCTCGAGTCAGGGCGGCCATGGTATTCATCTCCTTTCATGGGATACTGTTTGTCTGCCTATTAGAGAGGGTGGGCTGGGGATTCAGTCTCTGGTCCTTCGTCGGGAAGCTCTGTTTGCGAGGCATGCCTCTAGATTTCTGTTGGATCCTCATTATTTTTGGAGTATTGTTATGAGAGGTAGATATGGTGCCTGGTCTTCTGATTCGATTTCCCGTACTCCCCACGCTGCTCTCTTTTGGTGGGCAATTTGTCAGGCTGCCCCTTCTATTATGCCCGATATTCATTGGATGATTGGGGATGGGAGATCTGTCGATGTTACTCAGGATAGTTGATTGCAGCCATTCTCTATCCCGCTGGCCGACCTTTATTAGTACTGATGTTGACCCCTCTATGCCAGTGGCTTCTTTGATTTGCCAGGACAGTAATGTATGGAATGCTTCCACTGTTTTCCGACTCTTTGGGGCGGAGCTTGCGCAGAGGATTCTTGCCATTCCCCTTGCCCCCTCAGCTAACTCGGATACCAGACTCTGGCAGCGCTCCTGCCTCTCTCGTGCTCCTACTAGGGATCTAGTTGACTGTTTCTGTTCTCAATTTCGGGGCTGGATGATGTTGCGTGGATCTGGCGTTTGCCTATCCACCCCAGGATTCGACTCTTCTTGTGGAAGCTTCAGTGGAACCGCCTTCCTACCTGTGCTCTGCTGGCCGGCCGTGGTCTCCTCATTTCGCCTCTCTGCCCAATCTGTGGGCTTGAGGATGAGTCAGTTGATCATGTTATCTTTACTTGCTCTCGAGCTATGAGATCTGGCAGCAGATGCCGCTTACCTTGTGGGTGTCTGAGGACGGACCCATTCGGCTTTCTTTTTTGCATGCCATTCGTCTTGCTGCTCAGAGTGGACTGGGCACCCAGTGTGCTGTCTCAGCTTATTTGGCTTATCATATTTGGCTCACTAGGAACCAGATGGTTTTCTCTGAAGAGACTGTTCCATCCCATATGATTATCAGAAAGGCTGTTCTTCTTGCCAAGGAGTATGGCCGCTCTTCTCTTGCTGTTCACTCTGTTCGACCCGGTCTCTGGGACTCCCCTGCTGCTTCGGCAGCGCACCATTCTACGGTCTTTGTTTCTTGGGAGCCCCCACCCCCGGGTTATGTTAAAGTGAACTTTGATGGCTCTGTCTTTGATCGCATTGCTGGGTCCGGCTTTGTTATTAGGGGTCCTGAGGGTGAGCTTCTTGTAGCCAGTGGCCATGGTTCCCTTGATTTATCGGTCCCTATGGCCGAGCTTCAGGCTGCATGGGCTGGAATCAATTATGTTGTTCGTTATCTGGCCTCAAGCAGATTGATTATTGAGGGAGATTCTCTCACGGTTATTCGATGGATTCGTCGGGATGGGGGTCTTCATTCCACCAATCCCCTTCTCCGTGCAATTTGGGATTCTCTCCGGACTACAACTGTGCCTCTGATTTGCCATGTTTATAGAGAAGCTAATGCGACGGTTGATTGGGTTGCGAATGTTGGAGCTCGCCATCTAGGCCCTTGGGAATGGCATATGAGTGACCCATGCCCTCTTATTTTGCAGCAAATCCTGTACTTTGACTTCTCGGGTTTGACTCATGCTAGACTGGTGTGATCGCCCGCTTGTAACAAAAAAAAAATATATATAGAGGGCTACCGTTGAAACAACGTTTGAATGCACAGAAGCGGGAGTCTCACTGATCAGCTGAGTAATGCAAAATTGGGCCAAAAGTTGATCCCTAACAAATCGAGTTCATCAAACGATATGTTGACGATGGAACTTGGTTCGTATATCAATGAATAATTTATCCTTACTCATTAGAGGACCTCGCAACTAACTCACCTGTCAAAAGAAAGGGAAAGACTGTAAAGGGATTGAAGTTTTTTTCTTAAGAAATCCTAGGGCTATTGGGACGAGCTACTCAAAACGAAAGCTAAGGTTGAGAATCGGGTTGTTTATAAGTTTTGAATTGCTTATATATATATATATTATGTCTACATGAGTTATTATTATGGTTGAACTTTTAAAATAGACAATTATGATGACATAGGTCCTTAAGTAGTGTGGTAATTATAGAGAAGTCTTTTTTTCCATAGATTAACTTATAATATGCATAAATCTTATTCATTGATTTTTTTTATGTATTATTACTTAACATTTGAGATAAGGGATGGACATTGCGTTAAATTTTGGTTTAAAAAAAGGATAAAAATTGTATAATTACACCAAAAATAAATGAATTTATTTAGGATTTTTAATTGAATTGTTTTTTTTTAAATTGAGTATGCTAATTTATGTTAGTTTTTTAATTAAGTATATTTTTAATGATGACTAACATGAATTAACAGACCGCATGGCGACCGTCAATGGTAACCTATGGATACTTTTTTTTAAGCATATAAACTTATAAAAATTCTTTAATTAGGCATATCAACTCATAAAAAAATTTGTAAATCGAGTATAGAAGAATATTGGTAGAAGAATCAGTTGAGCTATTTCATAATACCCTTTTAATAAGTAACTCTACGTGATATAGTTGGACAGTCTTTGCAAGTTATACATTTGCCCTATATTAAGAGAGGGTATTTTTTTTTTGAGACATACATCAGTAACGCATAAAAAAATATATAATAAAAAGGTGCGTAGTTGAGATGTAATTTTTTTATTAATTTATTTATATTAGCCAAACAATTGTTGCATAACCTTTCATGCACGAGATTTATTTGTGCATAAATAGCAATAATATTTTTTTTGGGTTATTGCGTACAAAATTTTATATATAGAAATTTTTGATGGATTGGTTTAAGAGGCATTTACAAGAAATACTTGTTAGATTTAGCAAGTATACTTAATTAAAATTATTATAAGTTAGTATACTCAATTAAAAATTATTATGCATAATTATATATATATATATAGCCATTAAAGTTGATAAAATATATGATCAGAGCACCACTTTTTTAGTGATTCTAATTTTATTTTAATTAAATTGATTTATTCTATTTTATAATTATTTTTTTATATTCATTTATCCACACTTTATTGTGATATAATAGTTACATGATAACTTTTTCATTAACTCATTCTCATATAACCATTTTTTATTGATGTTAATATTATTTAAATAATAATGATAAAGTATAAATCAAATCATAATTAAAAGATTAATTATAATTTAGTTTGTTAAAAAAAACACAAATATACCGCAGAGCAAGGGGCTGAGCGGAATAATCCCTTTAGAAGAAAACGCAGTCAGGATGGCATCGCAAGGTAGTCCTCACGTGTTCACGTCCGATGGTCATGGACCATTACCCCATGCGCGCGCTAACCCATTCATTTGTCTAGTAAAAACTAAAAAGAATTTCACCCTGGTTAAAAGCGGCCGAATAAAATGATCCAAACCTAATCAGGGACGCCCTGGCGGACTCACTCGCCCATCGACGATCTTCAAGAACGCCATCTCTCTCTTCCTCCACCTAGCCGGAGACCGAGAGGCCGTTCGGAGGCGGTGAAATCCTAATCCTAGGGCGGCGGCGGCGATGTTCCCCCAATTCGGGGCGACGGCTGAGAGCCTGACCAAGGCGTCGTCTTTGGTGCTCCGGATCGGCACCGACGCCCACCTATACGACGACCCGGACGATGTTAACATCGCCTCTCTCCTCGATAGCCGATTCGACTCCGAGAAGTCCGAGGCCCTCAAGCGCCTCCTTGCTCTCATTGCCCAGGGTGCCGACGTCTCCCACCTCTTCCCCCAGGTCTCCCCTGTCTTTCTCCAAGATTTGAGTTTTTCCCGGAGTGATCTCGGATCTCTTTTCCTTTTCGATGGTTCCGCAAGCCACCAAGGAACTGATCTCGTTTCTTTCTTTCTCGTGGGCTTTCAGGTCGTGAAAAATGTAGCGTCTCAGTCGCTGGAAGTCAAGAAACTAGTATACCTCTATCTGCTTCATTACGCTGAAAAGTATGATTTCTGTAACTTTCTGCCTGCTTCATCATTCCAAAACGTAATATCTTTTTATTGCGAGACGCATGATATGAATCTAGCCCTTGCTTCTTGTAACTTATTTTCATATTTTCTTGCGTTAGGATTTTATGATTTTTTAATAAAAAAATTCGTTACAAATAAGCACGGACAGGAATCATGTACCAAACTGGCTTATTAGATCAGAGGTACAAGAGTTCCAGTTCACTGTTCTATCTATTCCTCGGTTCTTGACGATTAGAAGATTGGAACTACATAAGCATAGTCTTGCAATTCATTGTGTTTATTCTGGGAATTTGCCCGTCATTGTTTGCAGGACATGGAAAGAAACTACACAATGAAATACAAAGAGTCAAAGAAAAAAAAGAGGGTAGATGATTTACTAATGATGGAGACCGAGTTCCATTTAACTTAGCAATTACGATACTTGGATGTTTGTGAGAACAAAACTTTAGCCGGGGTGGTCAGCCTTGATATTTTTTAGATGTTAGATAAAGTAGGTAGTGGATTTTTCTCCTTACTTAGCTATCATGGGGACCCTAGAATCTTGATATTTTAGTGATATTTCTTCCTTCATTTTCTGTGGGGAATGGACTGACCCTGAAGAAGAAAAATTACTCTTAGGGTCATGTTGTTACACCACATGTGTGTGTTTGTGCATGTGCATGTGTGTGACTCCATTTGTATGGCTGGGAGATAATTTTGAAAGATAGAGCTATGATGAATTTCAAAGAGAATCTTTTGGAGTAGGTTTTAAAGGGCTATGTTTTTAGGTCAATTGATATTGGTATTTAAATATTAAATTTTAAATAAATATTCTCATGCATTTGATAGGCTAATTGAGTTATATTACTTTGACAAACAGAAACACAATGAAGGAAAGACTTTTCCCTAGGAAGGGAGGAGGTGAATAGACCAAATAATTGTATTCAATGAGCTTGTTTCAAAAAGGTGGTCAAAGTTGGAAAAAGAATTTTCTGTCAAAGAACTTGAGAAAGCTTATGTTATTTTGTGGATGAAGGAGCTAAAGCAGGACCGATTTTCCATTTATAAGTGAACAATGTGAGGGCACATATGGAGGATGTTTGCATCCTTGTCTTTGAATTTTCACCATAATCTATATGCCACAAACCTTTTGAACTGAGATATGGTCCAAAAACATTTTACATCTAACTCTTACCCTGGTGCCAAACTTTTAATATGATACCACAGTCCTAACCAAGGCAACATTGGATGGAGGGGCTTGCCATGGAATTAAGAGATCATTTAGGAATGTAGTGGGTAGAAATTGTACTTAATCGTCTACTCAATTAATCTCATACAATTGGAAAGTAACCCTAAAAGCTCTTGCTGGAACCATGGAACTCAATGTAGTCCCGGAGAAGAAGGAAAGCAACAATTTATGATAAAAACAAATATATGCAAAAAACAAACTGTAGTTCGAAGTGTCAAATTGGATGCAAGTTCTTTTTCGTTAAATGAATAATGATTTGTAGCATATAACTTCTTTAACCATGAAACCATTAATAACTCTCTTCTTCCATAATTATTTTGACTCTTTGATTATAACACATTGATCATTTTCTCAATGTGATAAAAAACATACTTGTCTTGATGATTACACAATATCAAGCTAAGCTTTCCTCACCTTTAAGGCTTATATACATTATGATTGTTTAAGCCTCTTACATATGAGGAAGTTGACTATTTGGAACAAAATAGGTGAGGTTGATCAGGAGGATCATTTGACTTGTCAGGACACAATTTGACCACTTAAGTAGGTGCGGACAAGATTTGGAAATAAAATCCATCACATCCAGGACTCAATCAAGTACCAAAATTTCAGAAAGTTATAACTTCCAATTCAAGAAGAATCTGACTATGTGACTAAAGACAAAGTTGTAGGAGTTAAGATTTAGCTTCTATATAAAATTATTTTTTTAAAATTTGTATTCTTTTTTAACTAGGAGAAAAATATATATCCGATTTGAACTTGATTTCATCAGCATAAAAAAGAGAAGTTTCATCCTCTTCTAACAAGAAGAGTAATTTAACTCAAATAAGATGAGTGGTCCTATATAGAATAGCAGAGCTTGCAATTTCTCTGCTTTTAGTTAGAAGAAGAATTTGACTCAAATAAGGAATTCAAATATATGCTATGATTTTGGAGAATGAGAATAAAATTAAAGAACATGGAATCTACTTTCCACCACTAGAATCTCATTAGATATAGTGAAAGCAAAGAACATAAACTCTACTTCCTACTCATGACATATATTACAATTTATAGATCATGAAAAATTAATGAATGTAAAGGGGCTATAGGCCACTTTCTAAAATTTCTATTATTTATTATCTTATTTGAGAGATTTAAGTTCAGCAAGTTGAAAAAATTACTTCCTTCTCTGCGATAGGTTCAAAGGCCTGATGAAAGGATTGATTAGATTCACTTGATGAGTCATCAGCCACTTGATAACTGTTTTTGAATTTCTAGTGGAGTTGATATCAACCAAGAGGATGGTTTTGAATGAAAATTGGGTCGGGAAACCAACTGTATCAATTGCCATTTAAGTTCATCATGCTAGGGAGTTAGCTGTTTAAATTTGTCTCGACTTGCAAATTTTTTTTATCCTGATGGTGACTGGAATCCTATTATAGATTGGAGAAAAAATAATGTAGTTATACTTTCAGAAAGAACTTGGGTATCTGTTATCCTGTTTATTTTTGAAGCAACTTAAATGGAGAGATGACGGCTCATCCCAAATTAGACTTTAGATTTATCATCGGAATTCTGATATTTATTTTTTAATTATTATCATCATAATTCTTTAACATGTTTTCGTTTTTCTTATATCTTAATTTGAATATTTTCTGTCCTACAAAGGAATTATATTAAAAAAGAGTCAACTCATTGTCAGTGGTTTTGTAGGATTGAGGAGCCTTCTTTGGTAAATCTTCTATCGAATGTTGCTGTGGATCATACATATATTTCGATATTAAAATATTTGTCATCTCATACCCTTTGTAATTGCCGCCTAAATGCTATTTACTTGGACAAATTGCTTTTATTGTATATGCATAAACATATACTATCTTGTTGAAAGTGTTTTTTTCCACTTTGTTAAATGCTGTTTGCTTGGACAGATTTAGTGTATGAACCTGAATTGGATGGCAGTTTGTTGAAATTTTTTTTTTTAATTTATTGCCTGGCATCAGCATTTTCTTTATATTTAAGAAATAAAAGGATGGCACATGAAGTTGTTGGAAGATTCTTTATTACAACTCTTTAACATTTTGGTTTTTTTCCTCATTAATGCAGGCGTCCAAATGAAGCTCTCCTGTCTGTTAACTGTTTCCAGAAGGACTTATCAGATACAAATCCTTTAGTGCGAGCATGGGCTTTACGTGCTATGGCAGGAATTCGGTTGCATGTGGTAGCTCCTCTTGTGTTAGTGGCTGTTAGTAAGTGTGCTAGAGATCCATCTTCATATGTAAGAAAATGTGCTGCCCATGCACTTCCTAAGGTATATGACTTGCACCAGGATGACAATACTTATGCCCTCGAAGAGGTTCGTGGCCATTTTTCTGCATTGTTATTCGCTCCAAGAGGCTCTCTTCATATGTGAATGCATTTTTTCCCCAGCTGAAATGAATTATATTCTGCAGCTTGTAGATATCTTGTTAGGTGATCATTCCCCTGGCGTAATTGGAGCTGCTGCAGCAGCGTTTAATGCTGTTTGCCCAAATAATCTTTCACTGATTGCCAAACACTTTAGAAGGCTATGTGAGATACTTCCAGATGTTGAAGAGTGGGGTCAAATTGTTATGATTGAGATTCTGTTACGATATGCTGTGGCTAGGCATGGGCTTGTGAAAGAGTCCATTATGTTTACATTAAATTCCACCAAGAGTTCCGAATATGATGAGGATTCTGCTGCTGTTGGCAATATGTCTGACAGTCATTGTGGTTCTGTCGGGGTTGAGGCATGTGACATTAAATTGAACTCATTAATGTGTAGATACTACATAGAAGGAACAAAAGAGTATTTAGCCCAGTCTGGATGTACGAACGGTGATGACAATAATTTTGACTGCTCAGTCCTGACTTCCAGCCAAAATGATGATGTGAAGATTTTGTTGCAGTGCACATCACCCCTATTGTGGAGTCAAAATAGTGCTGTTGTACTTGCAGCTGCTGGAGTGCACTGGATTATGGCCCCAAGTGTGCAAGTTAAGAGGATTGTTAAGCCGGTTCTCTTTATTCTAAGGTCGTCTCATGCCTCCAAATATGTGGTAAGTTGTAACAGTTCTATATTTTCCAAGATGTTCCATCATAATTAAGGGTTCCCCCTTCTATTGTCACTTTTGTAGGCTTGTGTTTATAATATAGACTATTTTTTTATCACATTTGTGTGCTTTACATGAGTAGCAAGGTCTTCTCATGTTCATCGTATTTGTGATCTAGTTAATACTTCAGTTCACCATAGGTGGCTTTTATATGCTTCAGGCCATTGAACATAGAGCGCAGCTTTTATCATTGTGCTGTGACCAGTAGAAGTCAACTCCAAGCCATAAACTTTTGGCAGTCTTTTAATTAATAGTGTTTGACCGATAGTTTATACATCAAAAGAATTTCAAGTTGAAGCAGATTCATAAATCCTTGCAAAGTTGATTAGCAATAGGAAGGTACCACCTTGGGAGCTATGATTACATTGGAGTAGGGGTGGTAAAAGTGAACACGACATGCGAATATGATTCAAACCCAACACAAAATAAGAGGGCTCAAATTGACCATAAGTGGGTTTGTGTCATAAACGTATTGACACAATTATTATACGAAATAATTGTGTCATGTCGTGGGTTGATCTACTAATCTGAAAGTGATTGTTTATGATCCATTTAGTTGATGACATACTAATTGGGTCATGTAAAATGGGTCGGATAATGTCTATTCATGTTGAGCGAGTCGTGTCGTTTCATTCCAATACGATTTGTTTATTAAATGGGTTATGCGTGTCATGTCATGTTACCAGTGTAATAATAGTGTTGTGTTCGGGCTTAGGTTTTGACATGATTATTAATCATATCGTGTTTGTGTCTTGATTCAGATACTGTTATACCTCAGTTTTGATATGATACAAGCACACGAATTGCCACCCTAACGTTGGAATGTTACTAAACAAAAGAGGCCAAGGATAGATTTCAAGATAGAGAATGGAACTGAAGAGAAAAATAGTTATGAAAGAAAAAAAAATTGGATCAGAAATATAAAATATTCATGATGCATAAATAACAATTTCTTAGAAATGTCGATACGAATTGTTTCTTGCATCATTTTGACTGGGCAAGAGCTGTACAGGTTCAAGCTTTAGTAGCACTTAAGCATAATTTGCTGGTTAAATATTATTTTGGTGGGGGTTTATGCCAACTGTTGCTTAACTGGGCTCTATGTGTATCAAATATACGTAAGCACATATTGTATGGGTTTGTATTTAAATAATAAATATACAAGTGATTCATCCCTTCTGCCTGTAGTAGACAACCTTAGAATTCTAAGTAGCTACAGCATGAAGAAGAACCTGACCATTCTTATTAAATCAAAATTCTTTGTATGCAAATCCTCACAAACTCCTTTGTTGTCTGATAATTTCTTATAGTTTCTTATGGTCATCACCTGTGGATCATAGTTTTGGCTTATAGGTGCTGCAATCCAACAATTTTTAAGCTGGCTAAATGACATGCTTTGGCAAAGGGCCATATGGCTTGCTGGTATGTTTGGCTTGGCAGGGCATGCCACCAGTTTGTGTATATAAAATCAAACCATTTTATAGGTTGGAGGTCTGGGACAAAGGGCAGGTCCTACCTCAAGCTAGACTACAACATGGTTGATCGTAATGGAAGATAAATAAATCTTGTTGCATTGAATTATAGCCTGTAACCAAACATGAGACGGCTATTTTGCTCAGTACCTCTTGGCTAATTCTGGTAAAGCTACTTGAGTACCGGGAGCAGAAGACATTGACAAACATCTTAAACCCCTTCTCTTTATTGAGTTTACAGTTATGTTAGATAACCACATTTGCATGCATGTCAGCTGCATTCAAGGGCCATTGCTCTTTTATAGCTTTAGTATACCTCCCACCTCTTGTTTCCTTTTGAACATTTTTCTCAGATTATTGTTGGAGCGAGTAATGTTGGAAAATTGACTGCAGCTGACATGTTTTTATGTTTTCTTTTCAGATGCTATGTAACATACTGGTGTTTGGTAAAACAGTTCCTTCGTTGTTCGCACCTTACTTTGAAGATTTTTTTATATGTAGCTCAGATCCATACCATATCAGAGCTTTGAAGCTTGAAATTTTATCCACCATTGCCACCGAGTCATCTGTCCCAATCATTCTTGAGGAGTTCCAGGTATTTTCTGAGTTGCATTGTTATATGTTCTGTGTTGGGCCAGTGTGCCTCTTTGTTGTGTTGGCCTCTATATAGGTTGATGGTTTTAATAGAACTGTGCTAATTTCAGGTTGCTGACATGAAGTTCCAGTCTTTTTGCAATGAAATCAACCAATTATTTAGGAAAGAAAACTATAATCTGTATCTGTTTGTCAAGTCCCCCTTAGCAACTTTTACAGTGATTTCATATCATTGCATTTACTTGGCTAGACCACAACCAACAGAAATGGGCTAGATTTGTGGGATGTTTAACTTATTATTTATATATACTTGCTAGAAAAGAATAATCATGAGAAGGTGAAGCTTTGTTCAACATAGTGGCATGAGATATGTATTGGTCATTGAGCTGTTCCCTGTGTCCAAACCATTAGCATGCTGCTTTTTGTTTTGCTGATTTTCAAACTGACTTGGCTTTTTTTGGACTCAATGTATTACTTTTATTTGGATTAAATAATTTGTTTAGAGGTTGAAGCAAAATTGCATCTTTGAATGGCTTCATTGGTGAGAGATGCTTTTTAATTATTAGTTTGATTTCTTTATTCATTTCAAGGCAATCTGGAAATCAAGTATGCGACATTGGCTTGAAAATATCTAATGATCGCAAGCTTCTCATTTTCTGGTTGCCCTTGGGTAAACAACTGCACATGGAAATTGCATATTTGGCTACATTAGGGATTCTAGTTAAGAAATATTCGAAAGTTCATGATTAATCCAAAATAATTATTGTCATAGTTTTTTTTTGGGGGAAAACTTTCTTCACAATAAAAGGTATGAAGAAGCTTTTCTAGTCATGTCATAGAATTCAATCCATCAATATCACGCATCTTTTATTTCCAAACATTGTTTTCCTTCCAAATCATTATAGCATCTGCTAGCCTAGTTGTAGAAATACCCCTCTATTTGTGAGACCAGTTCCAGTTCCTGCAGTGGACTATGTGTTTATGCATTGACTTTCAGAATAGTGACAATACTGTTGTGATTTACTAAATTTGTTATGATGAACAATTGGCTGATGCTTATCTCTCTAGCTGTGTTGCTAGGATTACATTAAAGATCCAGATAGGAGATTTGTTGCTGATACAGTTGCTGCAATTGGGATATGTGCTCAAAGACTGCCTGTTGTGGCTGCTACTTGCCTAGAAGGGCTTTTGGCACTCACAGTACATGGTAAATTACTAGTTCACATACACCGCAGCTTTCTTTTAATTTATTATGCATTTTGTTTACCATAATGAATATTATATTACAGAATCATCTATGAGCATAGCAGGCAACATTGATGGGGAAGCAAATGTTTTGGTTCAAGCAATTATGTCAATTAAAGCAATAATAAAAGAAAACCCTGCTGCTCATGAGAAGGTATCTCTTCTTTAGCACATGTATGGACCCATACCATAATCTATTACTTCACATGATTCTTCTCTCTCTAATTATAACATATGAATTGGATTTCTGAAATTTGTAATATGCTGAGGCACCAAGTAGTACAGCTAAGAAACAGAAGGTCAAATCACATAGTGAAGTCCATTTCTTGTTGTTGTGTTCTAAATTTCAAAGTGGAGAAATGTTTATCTTTATGAAAGGTCTGGCTCAATTTAGGCTGAACTGTTCTGAACTTATTGTACCTGTTTTAAAACTTTAATACAAAAACTTCAGGGATGATTAACACACACACACACACACAAATGCATGCACACATGCAACTGCACACACCCATGGAGTCATAATGTTGATTTTGACATAGAATATTAAAGTTTATATAAAATATTCAAAAATTGCTACTGGAAACCTGATTAGCAGTCACCATTATCAAGAAGATCTAGGCTGGTAACTCTTCTTGTATTTCTTATCCTTTTCTTATTATGTTGTAGTGGCTGAATGGTGCATATTTCTTCTCTCCTGTAATCTGATGGCCTCATTTTGACAGAATGTGAGCGGTGTTATCATCAGTTTATCGCATCATATATGGCTTTAAGAGGGGTTCACTTGGTTACTATGCTTGGTTTTCTAGATGGCTTCTTAATTATTTCTGTTTCCTTAATAACATGATGGTGTTATTCTGCTCGTGTAACTATTGTTAAACCATCTTCACTCTGAGACATGGACTTAACGGTCAACTGAACGGGCTTTCTGGTTAAGGAACTCTTATTGGATGATTCTCATCATGGATCCTTTCTCTTTCTTGCTTAACAGTGTATTCGGAAGGAACCTCGCTTAACAATGTCTAGGGTATGCCACCGTGCATTTTGGTTCTTCTCTCTGCCACCTATTTTCCATGTTGATGTATGCAGATATATGCTCAGGTTGGTTGGAGCATCAAGATTCATGCATGCACCAAAGAATGGTGGATGAGTGCCCTCTAGACAGCAGTGCACCCTCACCTTCTGAGCTCTCATGTTCCAAAATTGAACTAAAGAGAGAAAAAGCGAGTCTACATAGACACATATACACACAAATATATGCACATGCACATATATTTGTTTGCTATGCCGGTGGACTTTTGGGATTTGAAGAGTCTCAAAGTCTCGATTTTGAGAGTGAATATTCTTGAGGTTTCAAGTCCAATGAGATGTTGGTGAGTAGAGGAAGAGGCCTAGTGGGACCATGGGGTGTAATCACATCTTCCTAAAGATGGATTAAGATATAAATTGTTCTAGATTGCATAGGACTTTTCAGATAAGGGGTTTTAGCGGGGCTTTTCGTAAGAGGAGAAGAAAAATAAAATCGAAGTTAGTAACTGCCTAACCCCTTTTAGTTTTTTTGTCTTACTTTTTCCCCTTTTTCCACTCATGTGGATTGCACTTACCTTTTGATTGTTATCATGGGCAATGGATCTGTGATGTGGCAGTAGCTTCTTTTTGATTCTAGAGCAAATAGATGATACTGCCATTAAGAGTTTCCTTTTAAATAGTATCAAATCAAAATGGTAGATGAAGGGGGCCAAACATAACTACACATTAGTATATTTTATGTATTATTTTACGTGTTTACTCCTCTGTGGCAGGCCAAGGGGCTTCCTACAAATGAACAACATGATTGCAGATTACATAATTGTGGGCTTAATGGATCTTTTATATTATATCTTAGGGTCTATTATTATTCTGTTGTGTAAATCATAACGAAGCTTGCGTATAGGCAGTTGTTTCTGCTTGACCTGGCATGCATGCATTATATACTCAAGCCTATGCTGTTGGAAAGTTGTAGAGGGACTTGATATGCCTGAAATTGGGACATCAGTTAGGTTAGTAGTAGCAGCATTGGGCTCAACTTGCAGGAACATCTTCAAATCCAGACTTTAACATCATTCTGTGATCTATTCAATTTGGTTTTCTATTTTTACAAAAACAAATGCTTTAATCAACAGATTTTCTTGGCCATAATTAACTTATTTCTTTGAAAGATGATGTATGGGTTTTATTGTACTCCATTAGAGCAAGTGTCCTTGAGATCACCCAATTGTTTAGATTTTTATGGTGCCAGTTAGGCATGTATCCATTTTATTTGGGTATTAATTAGTAAAATCTTTAGCTAGCTGTTCTTTTTATTCTTTATCAGAGACTAAATAATCAAATGTCTTCTTTGCTCATTCTATATATTTTTCCCTGTTCTAACCATGAAAGTATGCATGTATTATCTGATAATTGTTTTTGCTGATTGGATAACGATCATGGTATGAAAATATATCATTCCAATCTTTCTGCGTGTATATTTATATTTATTGCATTTTTTGACATTTTGTTCTAATGTGAAGCATTGTGTGTCACATATATAGTCACTATTGCAATTCCTTACTCTTATTTGTATTTTCTGAAGGTCATTCTCCATTTGGCTCGCAATTTGGACATGGTTAAGGAGCCTGCAGCACGTGCATTGATTATTTGGATTATCGGAGAGTATAGCTCTGTTGGAGAGATTATTCCTAAAATAGTTCCAACTGTTTTAAAGTATCTTGCATGGTCTTTTACTTCAGAAGAGCTTGAGACAAAACTTCAGATCCTAAATTCTACTTGTAAGGTATTTTATCATCATCAGGAAGGTGGTTTTCTTCCTGAGTGATTTACCCTTTACTTTGTGGCATTATTTTGTTGTGAACATTATGTGCATTTGCTATCTCTCATGCTCAACAAAATTGATGTGTTCCAATAAAGAATTAAATCTCTAAGTATCATGTGCTTCTTCTTGGTTAGAGAATTTGAAGTCGAGTTCTTAAACACTTTTCACAAGGTTGAACCACATCAGTGATTCAGCTAGGGTATCATTTTCTTAAAGCAGGCATATTAAAAAGAATTGTCTTTTGAATAAGGCAATCTTCAATTTAAACACTACAGCATCCGACAAATCCTCAAGTAGCAGGAATGGTCTCATGCTGATTGTATCCATCTGGTATATTTACTGTGTTTCAGAGTTTGATCAATATTTTGTCTGATTGAAATGCACATCACAATTGTTTTCCCATACAAGATACAATAGCCATCAACTTTATTATAACTGTTGCATATTAGGTCATACTCTTTGATAATATATCTTCTATTCTTTATCATCAGCATTAAGACAAAGATACATGTGAAGCCATCTCTATCTTGTTAATATGTTAATCCCAAGTATTGTAAACATTTTTGAGAAGCCTTATTCATATATTGGTAATCAACGATTGAACTGTTTACCTTTCAGGGGTGAAACATCCACTATGCACCTTGAACTTTTCAATTTAGAATGGTGACATATGTACCATGATGGAAGATTGCAACATTTTATATAGGCATGGTAATAAAAGGGACATGCCATACTAATTTTCTTAAGAAAATTGATGAACCAAACCTTTTTTGTTTTACATCACAAAACATTCCAGCTATTGCATTATTATTCTTATGATTCACACTGTTAATGGAGTTATTAAAAGGAGTGACGGAACTCTGAGAATCAATTTAACTTCCTGTTTTCTTGCTTAGAAAACTAAAATAAATGATTTATGGAGTGGGCAAATCTATCATAGTTAATTTTTTATCTTGCTTTTTGAGTAAATTTAAAGATTTGAGCGGTTATTAGCTGAAGTCATAAAACTATGTGCCCATGAATATTGATACTTAAATGTTGTGTGATATGTTTTTTTAAACATTTCTTTTCTAATTTCAATTTTTCTTGTTTTCAGATTTTAGTATATTTTCAACTGTTTCAGAGCAAAGCCACCTGAAACAGAAATGTGAAACTACCAAAACCTTTGCAACATTTTGTCTTATCCTTGGACCAAAATGAAACCAAACCAAGTTGTTGAATGTTGATATGCACCAATAATTAATTTTGTTTGTTGTCAAGAATGATATTGTAACCTTGAGAGCATTGCTTGTTGAGTTGACTGGATAGAAAATATATTTCATTGTGAGAGTAAGAGAGCGTAAATTTATGATCCAATATTTTAGGTGTATTACACACCTAATAAATAGTGCAGCAAGTAAAAGAAGAAAATATGTGCGAGAATTGTGAAGTTAGATTCAATGATTCATATTGGGCATCGCTTTATGCTATATTGATGTACTCAAATCTGTATTTTTTCCTGTTGCAGTCTTAAAACTTGATGAATTGTGTTCCTCATGAGCCATCCAAGTTGTTGCACTAAATTTCTGTTATGCTTAATCTAAGTCTTCATTACAATGAATTGAGAGTTTACAATGTTTTTTTTTTCTTTCTTTTCTGGGATACCTTTATATGTTGGCTGTACCGGGAGTCTTCCTAAGCCAGAAATAAGTAAAAACTTCTGCTGCAATTAGGAAAGTTCGTGCAGTATGCCTATGTTATAACATTACCATACTGTTCTTTTTCCCCTTCAGATCTTTTTGGGTGAGCCAACAATTAAATATATTGATATTATATTTTTTTATCAGCAGTTTATAGTTTTAAATCATTTGTTTCTCTTGTGATGTCATGTAACATAGAAGCAAAGTATATCTGCATGGTGAAACTAAATCACAACTGAGTCACTTTTGCATTAGTTGTTTTTGTAGCCACCTGAACTCATTCTTCATATATATGTTACAGTTGGTTTACTAGCACAAGACATTGAAAAGTTGGCAAATTATAATCTTTCTGATGAGTTGGACACTAAGATTGGTTGCCTATGTTGCAAAACTATTTAATTTGCACACACCTTATCCAGCCATTATTTATGAAGCTATTTCCATACCACTCATTCAATCTCTCCCAGGTTGTATTACATTCACAAGGAGAAGAGGTCAGGAAGATCCTAAGCTATATTATTGAATTGTCAAGACATGACATGAATTATGATGTTCGTGATCGTTCTCGTATGGTGGCAAAACTTATGCCAAGCAACACACCTCCATGCTTGGAGGAGATCACTTCCTGCCCAATGCAGAATGGAGGCACATATCATGAATTTGTGGAAAACATATTTAGTGGAAAGATACCATCAAAAGCAAACGTGGCTAAGAACTACCGAATTTATCTTCCTGGGTCTCTCTCACAGATAGTTCTTCATGCAGCACCTGGTTACAGACCTCTTCCCAAGCCTTGCAGTCTACTTGATAGTGACTTCAATCTCAACTCTGAGGTGGTTGATGAGCCAGAAGAATCAGCTGAAATAATTGGTAGAAGCAATTCATTTGAAACAAATGATCCTGACATATCTTCTGGGTCTTCTGTTGAGGAAAGTGGTTCTGCTTATGATTCTCAGCATTCTATCGTGAGTTCAGCTGACAGTGATGGGACTGGATTAGCAAGGGATTCTAATGACAATGATCATACTTTAGGTGTCAGCCATGGTGCTGAAGACAGCAAAGAAATCCCTCTAGTTCATCTTTCTGATGCTAGTATTGATTATGGTCATACAAGTCAAAGTGCTGAGGAAAATATATCTGCATTTATCAGTAAAGATTTGGCAGAGGTGATGTCTAAGTCAGCATTGGAGTCATGGCTGAATGAGCAACCAAGTTTGTTATCTTTACAAAAATCTGAACGACCATCCAGTGCCAAAATATCGATTAATGATCTTGATTTTACTGTTAAGCCTAAATTTCACACGCTTCTAGATCCTGCAAATGGAAATGGCTTGAAGGTGGAATACACTTTTTCATCTGAGGTTTCGACTATATCCCCCTTGCTGGTATGTGTTGCTATGTTTTTTGAGAACCTTTCCGCCGAACCATTAATGAAAATAACTCTAAAAGATGGAGAGTCTGGTGGAAGTCTGGAATCTGCAGACCGAGTGTTTGAAGAACCTGAAAGGTGCTTTCATGTTCCTTCTTTGTCCACAAATTCAGTAAAAGTTAATGTTTTTCTAATCTTGTAATCAAATGGAGTTTGCAGTATGTTAAGGTTGTTAGTTCCATGCTTCATCTCTTCTTTTATTCACCTTTTTTTTGGTTTTTGTTTTTATTTGTTGCTTGTGTAGGCTGCTTTCTGCTAACGATGTGCCAGCTATACTTCCTATGGAAGAGCTTGCATCCCTAGATCCTGGTCAGAGAGTTAAGAAAGTTATCCAAGTCCATTTTCATCATCACCTGTTACCTCTCAAGTTGGCTGTGTTCTGCAATGGGAAAATTTTTTGACCAAATTGTGGCCTGATATTGGATACTTCATGAGACCACTCTTGATGGATATGAAGGTCTTTAATGCTAAGGAGCACGAGTTACCGGGAATGTTTGAATATTCTAAGAGGTTAGTAAGATGGTGACTTTTGATTCTCTATTCTTTTATGGTAAAAGAAGTTGGTCATTGAATATATTTATGTAAGAAGAGTTGGGTGCAATGTGCATCAAGCACAATAAAGCAGGAATGTCTGATATTTTTAACATATACAATGAAAGTAGAGAATGTGCTCCCTCCTTAGTGAAGCACAGTGAAGAAATCATGCTTTTAACAACTCAATTTTTCCTTCTTTTTAAATCTTATTGTCACTGGAGCCATTTAATTCCATCAAATGTCCTAACTGTTACTTCACTAACTTTCAAGGTCAACTAACATGAAATAAACTATATGCTAACTAAAACAAAAACTAGCCTTGCTCTAGCTTAACATGAACTCCAAGAGTTCGCATTTATATATATTTATATTTTGTAATTTATAGTCAATAGGTTATATTTATTTGATATATAATAAATGAAAATTGGCCATTAACGGCTGATCTTGAGAAATTCTACCTTGAACCAAATATATGATTCAAATGTTATGAGATGTGGCCATCTCAATTTTTGTGGAAAAGGGCGTACCACTATCTCAGACACTTGGGATGAAGGATGTTTCGGAATGTGTTGACTGGGATGCTAGGATGGTGCCCTATCCTGAGATCCTATGGGACATCCCATTAGGACTTGAATTATAGAGCCAAAAATCTCTCAATGGCGTGAACTATGTGCTAACAAAATTTAGGAAGCAAGAGCACATGGAATGTCGCTCTGTAAAATGATATTACTGGGTGACATATTAAATGCATTCCTTGGATCAAGACAAAATAAGACCAACCAATCACTTAGACATCATCTTCATGTTAAACCATGATGATAAACCTTCTCTCTACAAATAATCGCTTAATAAAGCTTTGCCTAGGGAGTTCCTAACTATGCCATCTGGATGTCAGACATGGGTGTCTTAAGTGTTCAAATGTGCCAGAGAGTCTAACATGACAATCTTAAAAAACTTTAACTCATAGATACGTCTACATATATAATATTTTATCTATATTTTATAAGTATCCCACATTCCTTGCCCCATCTAGTAAGTTCTCTCTCTCTATCTACCTATCTATCTAGTTGTTAGGTTTTTAAACTATTTCGATCTTACCCTAAGAGGCTGGTGAGGATGATATTTGGAGAGGAGAGTTTGCTGCTCTGGCTCCTATGAGCACTGAGCATGGTTCCATTTGAACTGACCCAACTGATTGGTTGGTTCTAGGTCTGTGGGATGCATGATGGGAACCGTCACATGTCTGATGATAGGGATATGTGAGACACGCTTGGTGTGCCGAGGTGGGGAAAGCAAAATTTCTTAAATTTGTCTTGTCCATGTGTCATTGGTTCCTGACATTTAATCCTGAATTGGTCCTAATCCATTTTGATTGTTTAATTCATGTTTAACCCCTATTTACCTCTTGTCACGATGATAGCTTATCACTTGCTCATACTCTAGACTAACATATAGCTCTGTTCAACCACTGATCCTAGCTTAGCAGTGGCTTAGCATCTCATAGTTTCTTGAACATGATGATATTGGCACAATTAATCTTCTTTGGTATTCAAAAATGATATAAAACAAGAATTTCTTTGCATTGCTAAGTGTTGCTGAAATTATAACTAATGAAGGATGATGACAGATGCAAATTTAAATGTAACCTGACACTCTGAAATCATTTACCACAGATGTATCTTTAAGGACCACATTGAAGAGATTGTCCTCAAGGACCAAAGATCATTACACCCTGATGATATTCTTTTAGTCTCTCAGAGTCTGGCATCAAAAGTGCTCAGCAATGCCAATGTTCACCTTGTATCAGTGGATATTCCAGTTTCTTTCAATGCCGATGATGTATCAGGCTTGTGCTTGCGATTCAGTGGTGAAATATTGAACAGCTCAAAACCATGTCTGATAACTGTAACTGCTGAAGGTAAAGTTTCTGAATCACTAAATGTCACTGTGAAAGTCAATTGTGAAGATACGATATTTGGCCTTAATTTGTTAAACAGAGCAGCGGCATTCCTACCTTGAATATTCCTCTACCCTTTTCCATTTTGATTGAAGGATCCAACTAGTTTTTTGTTAAAATGTGTAGAGTACCGACAGTGTTATAATTTATGAAAAGCATATCTACTTTGGCTTGGAAATGTTTGAAAGCATTATGGATTATTTGGTTGCTCATAGAGATTCACCTTTTCACTTTGACGTCATTTTGATTCAGTCTTATAGTTGGAACCTGATTTGTGCATCAGTTCAGTTAGCTTGTCATGGGGTGATTCAACTGT
>UESW01003943.1:1334255-1369448 GCA_900491605.1 Calamus simplicifolius | reverse complement strand
TTTTTTTTTTTTTTTTTTTTGAGAGGGGAGATCAATTTTTCGAAGAACATTCTAGAAAATATGGATGATATGCGTGTGCACATGCATGCAAGCAAATTTAGTATTTTCCATAGGAAACAACGACGACAACAACAACAGACAATGCATGCCAACGGTAGTAATCCAAGTCATACGATTATACCTGTGATGATACACATGCAGTGAGGCGAATTGAGCCTTTATCATCCTCAACAGGTATTCCCACGGTTTCAATTAATCTGTTATCCTCCAACTTTATAAGTATCTGCAGGATTGGATTCAATGAGGCCATTGACCAGAATACTTACTACAAGACACCACATATTGTAAAAATTCTAGGTCAAGAGTAACGTAATTACACAAGCACAAATGAAAACAGTAATAAAAAACAGCAACTCAACTCAACTAAGCCTTTTCCCAACTAATCAAAAACAGTATTATATGTTTTTTTACTGAAAAAAGAAAAGGACAGTACGAGTCAGAGAATCTTTAAGTTGTCAATTGGTATTAATATTTATTTCTTACACAACCACAAATGAAAAAGGAATTCCATCCCCATGTTCCACATTCAAACCTTATACGACCAATAATTAAGAAGCACCACACACTTATAACCAATGGCAAATGCAAGGAAGTTTACCTAAGTAACATACAAGCTAATCCTGTCATTTTGCGTTCAGCTTTAGCAATTTTACTTGGCATCAATTTCTTTTCAGAGTCCAAAATCTTGGATACCATAAGCATCCCAAAAAGGTTTCTTGACCCTCCAATGCACATCTGACGAACCTACTCACTAAGTCCATCTATGGTCCACGTTACACATCTTCTCAAAATCCTTTCCTTCAGTACATGATCAGTACCACTCATAGCCTTATTCAAAGGTGGGCAACTTTAAACTTTACATTTCTACTAACACAACCAGCTAACCATATCCCTTTCTCCTGTTGTTTTCGTTGATTGGGATCAGCAAAAGTACTGCGTAAGATCTTTTTCTTCAGTTCAAGATCTTTCATCAATTGCCTGATGGGTGACCTTCTTGTTATAAAGCCATATCGGTTTTCCAAAACCTTGTTACTCCCCTTGATCCTTAACGTATCACTTTCCCCTCCAGCTTAGTTATATGATTCACAGATTTTAGCAAGCTATTTACACAACCAATTTCTATCGAGAAGCAGTAATACGGCATGGTGGCAAACATGTCATGATCATTCCCAAAACGAACCAAGGAAACAAATGCTTACCTTTACAGTGCCATCTGCAGCAGAGACGGCGCGATGAACAGGGGATCTTCCTACCCTCCAACCAGCTTCACTGAGATCATTCCGGAACGCCTGAGGCACTGCCCTATCCAAGAGGAGAGGTCATGTAGCACAACACAACCAAATATAATGTCCGTCAAATAGAGGGAAGGGAAAAAAGAAATAGAGAGACAAATTGACAACTTTTTTATTTTAAAAAAAAATCCAAAACAACCGCAAATATTTCAGAATTCGGTCCGTTTTCCATTAAACCGCTATGTTTGCCAATGATTTTTCACAAAAAAAAAAAAAGGTTGTAGGGGATAAATCCCCCTGCACACGGAAAAAAGCAAGAATAGGATTTGGGAATGGAAGTTAATTGCACTCACAGTGGCTGAAGTCTTGGATTTCTTTTGCCTTGGTCTTGTAGAGAAGATCGTGGAGTTGTCTGCCTCTATAGCTTTGCTGACCCATATTAAAAGCAAGAACAAAAAAGATTACAAAGCTATAACCAGTTATGGGCAAGAAAAGAACGCCAGGGATAGTTTTTCCCGATTTCTATCGATCAGATACCTGTCCGAAGTCGAGGGCAAGCTGTCGGAGCTCCGGCTCGGACAAGCCGAGGAGCACGCCAGAGGAGTCGGGTTGGGGCAAGCGAACCGAGGGGATCGAAGCGGCGAGCGAGGCAGCGCGGGTCCGTATGACACGTGCGAGTGGGGCGGAGAACGCGTGCTGCAACGTCGCCATTGGAGACCCCTTCGGCTTCTTGATAGGGCCTGCAGGGGAGAGGAGGGAAGGAGTCGGCGATAAAGAAGGGTAACGGGGAGAGGATTTATGTTCCACAAAATCTTGAGCTTTTAATGGGCCGGATCTGGGAGAGAATAGCCCAAGAGTTGAGTAGGCTCGACCCAACAGCGAGGGGCCCAAAATTGCACCATTGCTTTTGTCATCTGGCCTGCCCAACCACAGAACCTTTCTGTAAGTATTCATTTTACCATCACAGTACAAAAATTCATCCTAACCCGATTCACTCTTTCTTATAGCTAAAGGTGGCGATCAAATCAGCTGGGATCGAATTATTTTTGGATTTGGATAGCTTTCAAATTATGGTAATCGAATCTAAACCCTAATCCTAAATAATTAGGTTAGGATTGAGCAATGGTCTCTCAGTCATGCAATACTTGAAAAAAATAGCACTAAAAATTGACACATCCCATTAAGCCATTTCAAAAACCATTGACACTGGGAGAAAGAGATTTCAGTCCATTTTCATGGAGTTATCGGCAGCAGTATTTTTAACAGTAAATTTTTAAAAATAAAGCTTTTCAAAAAAAAAAAAAAAAAAAGCTGTTCATTGTTTAATAACGTTTCCAAAGTACTATAGTACTTTAATTATTGCTTTTAAAATAAAAAAATAAAACACATTACAAAATAAATTTAATAGTCTAACAATATGTCTATCAAAAAAATACTGTTACAAATTATTATTAATGTATAAGTAATTATTATTCTATTACAACATTATCATATATTATTATACCAATATCCATAATATAATGTAAGAATATTATGCTAATATATCGTTATAATTATTATATAATTTGATTATGGATCCTGCTGTTTCAACCACATGAGGCCTTTTAGGTCCATTGAAAATAATAACCTTCCGATGGACTAAAGAAAGCATTTCCGAACAGAAAATTAAAATTAGAACCTTCGTTAAAAATATTTCTTTTTCAACTTTTATATTAAATCACTTCTAACAGACAGTTAATTTAAATATTTTATCAAACGCATCTTTATTCTCATTTGTAGACTTGAAAGTGGCCTTAGAAGAAAGGAAACAAGCACTTGCCATTAGGCCCTTTAGCCCATGACCCATGGATTTGAGCAAAAACCCAACGCAAGCTCCCGCCATCGCCTCTTCCAAATTCAAATAAAAACGAAGATGAGCGAGAACAAGAAAAGCTTTACAGCAACGGAACGTCATACGTCGCTCGCATGTTAGATGCCAGATGAAGAAGCCCTTCTGCTCTCTCCCCCCCCCCTCAACCCACCACCTCCCAAAAACCCTTCTCTGTATATATATTAAATTGCAGTCTGAGCTCTGGCCACTAAGAACAGATGAGAGGAAGCTGAGCGCCCAGATGACGACCCTTTTCATTTCCAGCTTCTTGTGAGCTTCCTCGGCAAACATTTTCTTTGCTCACATTCCGTTCCATCTGAGGATTTCTCCCACTGTCTCTGGCATCCTGGAGCTGTTCTAATTCTGATACCACTTCATCCATGTTTGGCCTGCATCTAGCTTCTGCGGATAAGCACTTAAGTGCAAGGGCAGCAGCTTTCTGAGCTCCTCCCAAGTGGTACCGCCCTCCCAGCCGGCTGTCCAAGACGCGGAAGATCTTTCTCTCACTCGCCAGATAAGGCCTTGCCCACTCCACCAAATTGTGCTCCCCGGACGGGCGGTTCTTGTCCACAGCTCGCTGTCCAGATAGCAATTCTAGAAGAACCACTCCAAAGCTAAACACGTCGCTCTTGGCAGTCAAATGACCTTCAAAAATCAAAGAGTCTTAAAGAACTTTATCAAGTATAACCGGCCACTGATATATTTAGAAGGCACCAATGCATATGAGCGAGAAATGGACATCTAAAGCAACTCCAGGCTGTGCGCAATATTGAGTCAAAAACACCATATAATAACTATGGAACTTCGTACACCCCATTGGCAGATAACTGGAAACTGATTCTACTCTTCAGATTTTGTATTACTAAATATTTAAAATCCAGCCATAAGCAATGCCCAAACCTATATCGCTGTGGAGTAAGTTGAATGATGTAGTTGTCTGAGAGCGCCTTGCATTTTGGCACCTTAAAACATTACTTCCATTAAGATTGCTAGTTTTTATAAACAAATATTTTCGCATGAAGCCTGCATAACTTATGCTAGTGAAGGCTCAAACAATGGTATCATCTCATTATCTTGTACTTTTCCTTCCAAAATGTACCCCAAATTTATGCATCTGGACAAGTTCATAGTCTAGGATTGGCTTTCAGGAATAATTCAGCAAGGGGAAATATTCAAGTTCCGGGAAAACATGGAAATTTCACCAGAAGTTTGGCATAACTTTCATATACATAAAATTCTCGAAAAACTAAAATGCATACGTATAAATGAATCTATATACAAGTGCATGTATGAAGTAGAAAGAAAGTGGCAATGATACAAGGGAAATTGACACAAGAAGCAGCAATAGCAACAAATAAAGTCCTCAATAATTTGACAATGTTTTGTGAGTTACAGCCATTTTTTTTTTAAGAAAAAATTGATCTAAATAATTCATTTGTTCCGGTATGATTTGCTGAGTCATTTGGTCAATGAAAACATTGCAGAATGATTGAGAATTTGACAAAAGCATTGCAAGAATGCAGATATGTATGTAAGCCAAATGACAAGAACAAGTTCCTCAGAGCATCAGATAGAAACAGCTTGAGTGCACTTAAATTACCACACACAAGAAAGATACCTGTTGCAAGATATTCAGGAGCAGCATATCCATGTGTTCCCATGACTCTGGTAGATACATGGCTTTTATCACCAGTTGGTCCATCTTTTGCCAATCCAAAATCAGAAAGCTTTGCATTATAGTGCTGTACATAAAACAAATATATATAGATATATTTCAGGGTGAATATTAATGCTGAATTTTGAAATAATAGAAAAATCCAGAACATTACGCACTGAATCAAGGAGAACATTAGACGTTTTAAAATCACGATAAATAACTTTGGCCTTGTCACTGTGCAGAAAAGCAAGTCCTTTTGCAGCTCCAAGAGCAACCTTCATCCGGAGGTTCCAAGGGAGGGGTTGAAAGTTTGAACGCCCTGCATCCCCACAAAACAAAAAACAAGGATTTATAAAACATATTAAGGAAATATTGGCGAACCATATGATTACTCAAAGATAACAACAACATATTATCCAATAAACCACAGAGCTTCATACAACCACTGAGCACATATCAAAAGGCAAGCATGTGGTCCAGAGAGAACCTACTCCTGAAAAGATGATTTTCCAAGCTCCCCCGAGGCATAAACTCATAGACAAGAAGTAGCTGATCATCTTCGAAGCAGTACCCAATAAGCTTTACAAGATTAGGATGAGACAACTGGCCCAGGTAGTTAACTTCTGCCTGCAATATTCCGGAAATAATCATTTGTCAGAGTTAACAGGAACCCCAAAAAAAACATGATTTGCTACAGAACATCTACAAACTTGCCAACCAATAAGAACAAATATACCACATTTCAGCAGACACGCATGAAAAAAAATAAATAAAAAACAATTATACAGGGTTAAGCAAACTTCTTCTAAAAAGTTAGTTTCAAAAAATATTAGATTATCAAGAACAGGATACTCACCAACCATTCTCTGTGACCCTGAAAGCTTTCATGGTGGAGCTTCTTCACAGCAACAACAATTCCGGTCCCAGGCTTGGTTGGTGCAAATGTGTTCTCGTCAATCCATCCCTTAAAGACTGAACCAAATCCTCCCTCTCCCAATACACTGTCCGGTCTGAAATTCCTGGTGGCATTTTTCAGTTCGTTGAAAGCAAAGCTCTTCACATTTGATGACTGCAAGATCTCATCCTCGCTCCGGGGTGTTGAAGACACAGATGCTGCAGAAACCTGGCTGCAAGAACTAGTTCTCTTTCCATCTCTACTACCGTATCTAGAGTTCAGACCTATGCATCCAAACATGATATCTAATAGTAATTCATACTTAAAGTGAACAAATATATTTTAAAAAAAATATCATTGTAGCAAATTGACTAATAAAACGAACTTCACAACTCCAAATGAAGTCCCAAATGACTGCAATAAAATTTCTCAATATTACTAGCAAGATCAATAGATTAAAGTCTAGAACAATTGCGACAGAACTTCAGTTAAAACATTTCCACATTTTCAAATGTATTTAGACCGATGGGAATCCAGTCATAACAAATTTCAGTAATTCGAATCGTTCTTTCCAAATGTACTTAGACTGGCATGATTCTGACCATGACAAACCTTCATTAAATCAAATCCATCTTTCTAAATATATCTACTTTAGCGCCGATCACAACAAAATATAGCAAATCAAATTCATCTTTCCAAATGTAATTAGACTGACATGGCTTCGATCATGACAAACTTTCAGTAAATCAAATACATGCATGACTAAATAAAGCCAATGGAATCCCTTTTCCTAACATTAAAATAGTCTCAATAAATTGTAAAGCAAATCACAACAATAGCAGTTAAATTTTGAAAAGATGTTGACAACGTTGATAGGAACGCTAAGTTAAGACAGACATAAAGATGTCACTAATCACTTATAACCTATGGGCAGCACCACAAAATTTCACATATAGAAATTCCAAAAATTGTTTCAGATAGGAGGCAGAAGGTGAGAGTCGGTGCAGTGGCAAGATTGCTCCATCATGACATCAGTGTCGCACAGAAACAGCATCTCCGCATGGGGTAAGGGTGTGTACATCTAAATATATCTGACCCCCCCCCCCTAAACCCAGGTGCCACCTCGAGATGGGAGGCAAACCTAGTGGCGGGCACTCTCCACGATTAGAAACAAACAGATGTAATCATAACCCAAGCCAGAAGTTCCTCGTTGAGATCCACGACTCAAAAAGGAAGCAATAATATAACACTTTTAAGAACCTAAAAAGATGAATTCTTCTCAGCAATAGCCAAATGAATCTGGAGTGGTCATAAAACCATAATTTCAATTTCTCCCACCTAAAAACTCGGCTTCACCACTAAATAAATAAATAAATAAATATCAAAGTCAGTGCTCCATAGAACCCTAAAGAATCCCAAGGTTCCATCCACGAAAAAGCAATCTTTGTAGTAAACCTCCGAGCTCTAATCAAACTTGAAAACCGGTTGATTAAAAAAAATCAACTTTGGTGGTACCTGAAACTACGACTTTGTCGGAGGGGTTCTCCGCCTTGACCTGCACGCTCCAGCAATCCCCATCAAAGGCAACTCTCAAGACGGGCTCCTCCTCGTCTTCCCCTAAGAAGCCCACCAACACCAAGAGGAGGAACAAAAGCCGCGGCCGGATCCGTGAGGGAAACCGGCTAATCGGGCCAAAAGACGACCCTTTCTACAGAAAGCGAAGCCGACGAATCCACGAAAGCAATCCTCCGATCGTGCAAGAAAGCAAGCCCACCACCCGGAAAACCCTCCTCCTGGGAGGTCTCCGGATGCCAAATCCGAGAGGAAGGCACGGGTTCCACGAGGGGGAGAAAAAAAAAAAAAATCGGAAGAACAAAGGATCGAAATCAGGAAGAGTGAGACGAAGAGAAGAGAGAAGGCGAACGATGAACGGGAAAAGTCAGCCTAAAGGTGGCTCCGTTTACCCCTTCCTTTTTTTCTCAATTTCCCACCTTTCGAACTTTCCTTTCAGGCCTTCTCGAAGGTTGGCCCAGCTTTTACCTTCCCCCTCCGCCCCTCTCTCTCTATCTCTCTGTAACTAAACGGGGAACGAGAGGAGAGATCGACGAAGAGCGAGACGATGATGGAGAGCTAACTCGACATGGTCCCCGCCTCGGCACTGACCCTATCCGGTTTTTAGACTTACTCCAATTGATTCCCCACACTCGAATGTCCGGTTTGATGGAAGAGACGTCAGTATCCAACTGAAATTACCAATCTACTGTTAGTTTGCGTTTCATTCCAATGATCTATTTGGATTACGGATGATTTAAATGAAATCTATCAAATAATTATGTTTATATATATATATATATTTAATAATAATTTATTTTATAATAATAATTTGGATTACTTCTCAATTCAAATGAGAGGAGATGATTATTCATAATATCAAAAATATTGTAATATGATAAAATGTTTTTTGATAAAATTATCTTTTTTACTTTTTCTTTCATAAAAATAAAATCATCTTCTTCTCTTCTCTGAAAATAAAGCTGCTTACCTAAAAATAAATCAAAGAAATCACTTGTAAAATGAATGGTTAACGATGAATTACCATTTAATTTATATAAATCTTTTAATTTGAATAATATATTCAATTTGTCATTCAACTGCTTACAAAAGAAATAGTTATGACTAACTTTTTAGCAATGAAACAAAATTTAATTGAAACACTATCTGTTTAAATGCAAAAGTTTCATTAACTTCTGATATTTGATCAGCATATATAGATAGTAATTATTTTATTGCTATTAATGTTCATTATATTGATAATGATTGATAATTAAATTAACGTATTGTTGCTTTTTTCATGCTTTTGATTTTTCATATTCTAGGCAATAAATTTCAAATGTCATTTATCAAATTGCATATTCATATAATATTAATGATAAAAATCATGTCTATTGCTTTTGATAATGCATTTAATAATTATTATGTTGTTGTATTGTTGAATGACTCATCGCATCCGTGTTAAATGAAAATTTATTGTATATTAGATGTGCATGCCATATCTTAAATCTTTCTGTTCAAGCTGACATGAGCATGATTTAAGTTATCATTTCAAAAATTAGAAATACAGTTTCTTTTATTCATGCTTCAATATTAAAACTTTAAGAATTTAAGCAACTATGTATAGATAATGTAAATATTTTAAAAAATTTAAACTTGTTGTAATTACTCGTTGATACTCAACATATAGCACGATATATGATGCATACCCATATAAAAACTTTTAAGTGCATATATTAATGATCATAGATTAGGCATTACATTGACTAAAATTGATTGAGGTAAAGGTAAATTTTGAAAGATCTTTTTTGTTAGCTTTTATAATGCTACTAATATTCTTTCTGGTATGTATTATCTAACTTCATGTTCATTTTTACAACAAGCATATATGATTAGTCAAAAATTTACATAACATATATATGATGATGTTTTAATGCCTATTATTGAATAAATAGAATTTAAATGAAATGAGTATTTAGATAAGATATGTCCCGCTATATTTGATCAAAGAGTTAAATTGAGTGGAGTACTAATTTTACTTGATGCATATTGTGAAAATATAATTCAAGATATTGAACCTGCTAAAATTGAGGTAATATAACTTCTTTATGATATTCATGCTATATATGATGAAAAAATTCGTGGATCTAAATTACCCACACAAAGCTCTATTTATTCTTCTAGTGGTTCTCGTTCGTCATTTATTTTTTAATTCATTGCACAGAAAAAACGTACATGCTTCAAGTTCATCTTCATCTTCTTCGTCTTTAATTAGTGAACTAGAATTTTATTTACGAAATGATCTTCAATTTGCATACGATGAAAATCAAATAAAGAGTATAGATGAATTAGCTTGGTGAAAGAGCGTTAAAAATTAATATCATGTTATGTATGTTATTGCACGCGATATTTTAGCTATGCCGATGTCCATGATAGCATCGGAATCCGCTTTTAGTGTAAGTTGGCATGTTCTTAATGAAAAGAGGAGTATGATAACTGGCGACACGATTGACATGCTTCTCTACTTCAAAAATTGGTTGGATGCTAAGGCAAGACTTCAATATAAAGGTGGACACGATACAACATTCTTTGACGATGATGATACAAATACTACTGATGATTAGTAAGATTTTGATCATTTATTTTTAATTCTTAATTTTTTACAATTATATTTTTTTATTTTTTTATTTATTAAAGTGAGTCATCTCTATTTTTTTCTTCTTTCTTATTGTATGTATGTCAAGCCTAGCCTTCCTCCCTTCATGTACCATTTTGATTTAAATTAATAAAGGGGTCAATGCCAAACCTCCCACCATTAAGATTAATTTATATTAATAAATCCTTAGTTTTTAATATATTTTTTAATTTATTAAAAAAATATAAAAAAATTATTTCTATTTATTTTAAGAGGGATGGGTTGTGCCAGGCCCACAAATCGTGCCAGCCTAGGCCTTTATGGACCGTGTTGGTCATGATCTGCCAGACTGCCGGCCAGAAATTCTTAACCCAGTCCAACTCCCTTTTATAAGCCATGCCTAGGCACGGCCTGCTTCGTGTCAGATGATGCTAGGCCATGGATGGCCTAGCCCAATGCTTGGTGCCTTCGAAGTTCGATCTTCACTACAGCTGTCGTTTGCTGGGAGACAATGATAAATTTTTATCACCCGGCATGAATATTAATTGCGCACGAGTGTGCACGTAGCGCGCTGCGGTTCAATGGACCATGGTATACGTGCTCGCATGTGTACATGATCAATGATCGTGTGCAGTGCGCATTCGCACGCATGCGCAATTAATAATCGCGTGTGGAAAGATTTTTCCTTGGAGACAATGGGTTCATATCATAAGGCAATCCTTTTGAAAGGGTAAGGATATTTTTTTTGTTCACGCCACTGTGAAGAAGAGAGCGATGGTCAAAACGAGAGCGACGACTTGGAAGAGCACGGAATTTGGTGTGACCGCACCCACATTTGTAACTTTAGGTGGTTTGCTAGTGGAGGCACATGGGAAACGCCGGATCTGGGAGTTATCTTTGTAGCTTGTCATCCAAGGGTCTTTATATAAATGAAGGAATTAATATTGTTTACCATAAAGATAAAAACTCAAATAGTTGAAATGAATTAAAAGTTCAACAGATTTAGGAGCGATCATCTTTTAGTTATTATCTTCCACAAATGCGCTGAGAGATTTAAAAAAAAAAAAAAAGAGAAAGAAAAAAACTGCACGCATCATAAAATTTGACTTGATGGCTTGGCACAACTCTTAAATTATAATTCTGATAATAGAGAAGTGAGAGGATGGGAGAATGGCCATCATCAAATTGACGCTTAATTAATTCCAACTACATGAATCTAGACGTTATTAAAGTTCTTTTTTGGTTCACTGGATTGAAATAGATCACAGTGGCAGCTCTTTTTCCGTGCGAGACAACTTAGCCTTTTCCTAAAAAGTCCTCCTCCTGAAGTCGGACGGTGGCAGGCAGCCCCACCTTGACTCAGCTCTCCTTACCATCATCATCTCTCTCTCTTTCGCCCATCTCCATGGTGGCCTCCCACCTTTATACTAGATTGCTCTGTCGAGGAGGTTAGATTGGAAATGGAGAGAGGATCTGGGTGGGGTAGTCATTATCGTTTTTATTCTATAAGATACTGAGTCATTCCATCGAGAATAAAAGGGCCATCAACTGGTTAAAAATATTAAGCAATGACGCATGGAGCAAGGCATGGGACAAACCACCATTGACTTATGCATGCAGGGCCGGATTTTAGGATATCGGCCTGTTGCATGCCTTAACAGCGACGTGCTTGCGCTAAAGAACATTATAAAAATATACTACCGTGGTTCTTTTCACATCCACTGAAAAGAAGAAACTAAGAAAGAAAATAGAAATCGGTGGAGATGGTAAACCAAAGCACAAGAAATTAGCCACTTGATCATGATGTAATCATTATTAAGATTTTATTTAAATAAACTAAGTGCATGATATATGTGTTGTGTGTAAGGGAATATATAGTCCCACAAAAACTTACAAAGAGGATGAGATATTTATAAAGAAAAGTTTCCCTAATGATTTGTGTAAAGTGTAAAACCTAAAGTATGCCACTTAGCATTTTTTTGTTCATCCATTTGCGAGCACGAGCCCATGCGACGTGGCATGGACAGTGAAGCTGTATAGGCGCACTTGTGGCTAAAGCCAGAGTTGCAGACTCTCTCATTCCTACTTTCTCTTGATTTAAATTTTTTGTCCGTATTGTGAAGCGCTGTAACTCTTCCAGAATTGACGAATCACAGGCTTCAACGCTACGACGCTTAACTTCTATAAATTTATATATATTAAATAAAAAAAATAAAAAAATCATTTTTTATTTACAATCAAGTTTTCATAATATAAATTTGATTCAAAGCTTGTTGTATCTTACGATGTACTTATAATTCATTCATCGAGCATTTGAAAGAATACAAATAATATTTTAAAAAAATATTTTATGTATAATTTAAGTCGATGGAGTTATTGATTATTCTTTCATACCTCAAAATAAATCTTCAACAATCATGACATCATGGGCCAATAAATTTTTTTTGACATTTCGGAAGCCAAACATACGCCGTCCTTTTCTTTCGTGAGATTTGTCGCGTCTAACTGGAATTGAGTGCTTTGGCTCCCAGTTTAAAAGGATAATCTTGCCATGCTTTTATACGCCGGACCACAAGGCGATGTAGACAGAGCATATCGATTATAAATTCCAAGCAAACCAAACCCTCAATAACGTAGAAGAAAGAGGTAATGCTGGCAATAAGCCAGTGCAAGGGAAAAAAAATATTGCAACGCTCAAATGCATTACAATTGTATTATTAAATATGCTATTACGGTGCAATAGTGACGTAATGATGGTATCGCTCAGATGTCCATCGTAATCTTCATTTGTCGCAATTGCGTCACAATATTATGACTCTATGCGACGCAACAATGCGTCGCAATATTGCGACGCATTCAAATGCATCGCTAAATTTAAAACTAATTTTTAATATTTAAAATTATTATTAAATATTGCGACGTATTCAATTGCATCGCAATATTGCGACGCATTTAGTTGCGTCGCAATATTTAATAATAATTTTTGATATAATAGCGACGCAATTTGAGTCGCTAATGCGTCGCCAAGAAATTTTTTAAAAAATATTGCGACGCAAGGTGATTGCGTCGCAATATTTAATATAATATTTTAGATATAATAGCGATGCAATTTGAATCGCTAATGCATCGCTATTAAATTTTTTTTAAATTATTGCGACGCCAGGTCATTGTGTCGTAATATTTAATAATAAAATTTTAAAAATATTAGCGATGTAATTTCAGTCGCTATTGCGTTGCTAATTAATTTTTTTAAAAAAATATAAAATATTAAAAATTAAAACGGTTAATATAATTTCATTACATTTAAATATTGATAGAAACATTCTTCACTCATATTGATCCAAACAATAATCATTCAATTTCTAAAAATAATTATATATTAAAATTTTGAAGTTTTCATGTACAACATATAAAAAGAAAAAAAAATACATCAAGAATTTGAGCGATCACGTAGAGGCTGGAGACCCTACAACAAGTGGCTAACCATATCCTGTAAATGATGCATCTGATCTCGCACATCTGCAAGCTCCTGATCCCGACCTCGCATACGCTGCTCGAACTCGTGCTCGACCTCCTGCCGAACCTCCTATGCAATAGATCTCCGAATGTCGTCTAAACGCTCGGCAGGAATATCACCAGAAAATTGCGAGTTGGAGGCCTGATGGGAAAAATATGTAGAAGCTCTAGTGCCCAGACCATAGACCCTGCGGTCTCGCGGCTGGGCACCAACAGCCTCCAAAAATATACGCCGACTCTCCTCTGCTGAGAGTTTGACGGGTGTCTCCCCATCAGTGGAGTCGACCAGCGATGCCTCAAAGCGAAGCTCCTCGACTCGTATCTTTGAATTATAAAATCAACAATAAATGAGTTAATAAATTTCTCGAAATAAAATTTTAGAAATTAAACAGATACTACATAAAGCTAATTTCTTACCGCAACCTTCCGTGATCGCGTGTCGACCCAGAAACCGTCCCTCCTGGTGTGTGTCGCCCTGAATAGACGAAACTCACCAGGATCTCCGCCCTCCTGCTTAGACTATAATAATAAAAAAATTGATATTAATACAAATATTTGTAAATAACTAAATTAGTAATTAAATTATTTATTTTCTTACCATACGGCGTCTGTGCTCCTGAATCGAAATGGAGCCCGAAGTATGGCGGGAGAGACCCATGCCAGGACTGCCCTTCTCGGATCGGCGGTTCGTGCTGGCTAATGCGGACCTCCTGCGCCAGCCATCGGACTGCTAGGCCTGCTGCCACTTGTGCCAAATACCCTCTGGCACATGTGCAGGACGCTGACCCGATGACCTCCAACGATGAAGCATGTTGGAGTATCGGCGTCCCGTAAGAGCCTCCCATGCTGCCCTAATGGCATCATGGCTGGCAGGGTCCCACGTAAACTTTTTCTACATTAAAATAAACAGTTAGTTTCAGAATTTATTAAGATTAAGAAATTTTATATCAGTAATAAATTGTATTTAATAAGTTTACCTGAAACTCAGAAAAATAAAACTCCCTCGTGGCTAGAGATATATGGCGCCAATCGTAGCCACAGGATCTGCACGCCTCTGAAATACGGCGCTGATGTGGCTGGATACATGATGCTGCTCAATAAATCTGTTAAAAAAATGCATGTTTATAAGTAATTGACTTAAAAACATAGACATATATTTTTAATTAGTATATACTTACAGCCCATGAGCATCAGTCGAAGTACGGTACGGCCGATGGTAGAAGAACTCTCGGAGGTATGTGCCGATCGGCTGGGTGATAATACCAATGCAGGATCACCGTCGACTGCTGGAGAGATCGAAGGTTGTGCGATGTGTGGAGATCCGAACTCTCCATCTCCAAAGCTCATGTGATATGATGCAGCAGAGCTACGTTCCTGCTCACTCCGTATGTCGTCGGTAGATCTACCTCTGCCCGTCATACTGAAAATACTAAAGATTCATGCAATTAAATTATGATTAATGATTGACTATGTAAAAATTTACCACTTATAAAATAAAGTTGAATTTAAAAAAACCTCTATGTTTAATCGTTGTCATTTGTTTCGTGAAATGTTGGTTCAACATCCGATGCCGTATCGGACTGCGATTCAATTTCATTATCATCAAAAGGAAACCGAACATTTGCATCCGCAATTTCTTGGACATCACCATTTAGATCTCTAAGTGATGTTTCAGGAGCCCTTGTGTCGTCCTCAATTGCATGCATTTCCATCTCATCCTCTTGAAATGCAGGGCACTCGGCTGATTGACTTGATGAACTCTCCTCTAATAAGATTGTTGAACGTAGGACGATTTTAGCAACAGCCCACCAATCTCGCTTGTCGTTGCGCAAACTTGGATATCCGTAGTAAAACACTTGCTGAGCTTGGGATGCAAGGATGAATGGGTCATATTTCTGCAATCTTCGTCGATGGTTCACTTCAACCAAATTGTAGTCGTTATGAACTCTTTTGCCCACAGGAACTGTCGGATCGAACCAATTGCAATGAAACAATACGGTTCGTTTCATAGGCCAACCGGGATATTCAACTTCAACCACCTCTACTAACTTTCCGTAATAATCTTGCATATTTACTCCAACACTTTCTCCTTTAACATACACGCCCCAGTTCTGCGTGCCTCTTGAAGCTGCTAATCGTTCAATCTGAAATTTGTACCCATTAATAAAATAGCCAGTAGAGGTTGTTACGGTCTTCAATGGCCATTGCGATAGACATTTAATGAAAATATTATCGGTTGGGGACCATGGACCGTTTACCTATAAATTAATAAGCTATTCACAACCAATTCAAAAAATTAAAGCCATTACTAAAATTGATTGAGTGATATTACTCACAAATTCATAAAACCAGTAAGCGAACTCCGTTTCTAACTTCTGTCCAATTGCAACTTGACTGATGTCGGGATTCATCTGTCATTGTCTATTACAATACATCCTTATGGGATGATAAGGATTAAAACTGATGTTAGCAATTAAATATTATGGTATATTATAATTTAAATTAGAAGTTCCAATTAAGCATTGAAGTATACACTTACTCAATATATGGATCGACTTCTCTACAGATCATTAGGATATAATAATGTGCTGCATTATACTCCATATCACTAAGATTTCTTGACTTCTGCCCCCCAAATGAACGGCCGATACCTTTAAAAATTGATATTCTACCGTCATTAGGTTCTCCTTCATCCACACATACGTCATCGTTACGACCAAGATTTCGGCTCCTCGTGTGGACGTGACCCTCAAAGTAATGCAAGGCAAAAGCTGAAACTTCTTCGACCAAGTGTGCATTGCATATAGAACCTTCAACCCTTGCCTTATTACACACATTATTTTTCAACTTCTTAAGGTACCTGTATGTAAAGTTGAGACAAAAAATTAACCAATTTTTTCATAATAAAATAATATTTGAAATGTCAATATGTCTTAATGATATATATATTTACCTTTCGAAAGGATACATCCAGCGATACTGCACGGGACCAGCTATGCTCGCTTCGTATGGCAAGTGAACCGGTAAATGCTCCATTGAGTCAAAAAAATTGGGAGGAAATATTCACTTCAGCTTGCATAAAATAATTGAAATTTCCTCCTCAAGCCTTGCTATGGATGCAGAAGTAATGACTGTGACAGACAACTCCTTGAAGAACAAGCTGAGCTCTGTCAATGCCTTCCAGACATGTTGCGGAAGCAACTCACAAAAAGCTATAGGCAATAACTATTGCATGAAAACATGACAGTCGTGACTCTTCATGCCGAACAACTTGAGCTTATGCATGTCCACACCTACCGATATTTGAGGCCTGAAAATTTTAACCCTCTAAGCCAGTTACATAAAACTTCTCGTGAATTTTTGTCGAGAGTGTAACAGGCTTTAGGATAGGTCCCATCGGTACTCCTCCTCAAATCACCTCTTATGGATTAAGTTCTTCTCTGACTTTGCAGTGTCTTTTGTTTTTCCCGAGATGTTTAGCACCGTGTTAAATATGTTATCAAAATTTTTTTCTCGATATGCATAACATCCAAGTTGTGCCGGATGAGATTTGTGCTCCAATAAGGTAAATCCCAAAATATACTTTGCTTCTTCCAGTTATGTTCTTTACATATACGGCCATTTATTCTATCTGCATCTGGTTCCCAAGCATACCTCAACCCCAAATGCTCTATAGTATCAAATATATCCGTGCCGGACCTAACCGGTTCGGCAAATTTTATGACTACTTTGTTCTTCTGGAAGGCGATCAAGTTACGCATGTAAGGATGATTTGGGGGCAAGAACTTCCTATGATTATCAAACCATGACTGCTTACCACTATTCTGCAATGTAAATGCATCCGAATCATACATGCAATGAGGGCATGCCAGACGTCCAGCAATGCTCCAACCATACAACATTGCATATGCCAGGAAGTCACTTATTGTCCACATCAAAGCAACTCTCATGATGAAATTATGTTTCATAGAAATGTCGTAGGCTACGACTTCTGTTTCCCACAACATTTTCAATTCGGCCACCAATGGTTGCAGGAAGACATCAATTTTTCCTTTGGATTTGATGGTCCTGGAACCAAAACTGTCAAAACATTGCAGTCTCTTTCATGCACTTCCATGGAGGAAGGTTATATACAGTCAGTATCACAGGCCAACATAAATATTGTTGCCCCGCTTGACCGAATGGTTGGAAGCCATCGGTACAAAGACCTAATCTGACATTCCTTATATCTTCAGCGAAATCATGATGATTTTCATTGAAATGCTTCCAAGCTTTTGAATCTGATGGATGCCGCATTTCATCCTCTTTAGATTCATGTTCGATATGCCATCTCATATCAGCAGCTGTAGCCTCAGATCTGTATAATCTCTGCAGGCGTGGAGTCAGAGGAAAGTAATGCATCTTCTTGTAAGGAATATTTTTCCTTCTACTTGTACTAGCTCCCTCTTCGCCATTTTTGTACCTCGATTGCCTACAAATCTTACACCATCTCAGCTCCGAGTCTTCACCCCAATATATCATACAATTGTTCAAGCATCAATCGATCTTATTAACCAGGAGCCCAAGCCCACACAACAACTTCTTCGTTGAGTAAAAACTGTCTGCTACAACATTATCATTTGGCAAAATTTCCTTGATTAACCCAGCTACAGAATTAAACGCCTTTTCTGATAATCGATGTTCTGCCTTAATATTCAGCAACCGAGAAGCCATAGACAACTGTGAATAACCCTCACAACCAAGATACAATTCTTGATTTGCAGCACGCAACATATCATAAAATTGCTGTGCATCTGGATTTGGTTATTCCATAAATGTATTTTGATTGAATTTATAACCCGATGCATTCATCACCATTTCTTCATATGTGTTTAGATTTACAAATGGTTCATCAATGAGAATTGACACTTGTTGGCTTGTAACAACTGCTGGAATTTCCTCTGGTTCACCATGATAGTACCAAACATCGTAATCAGGAATAAACCCCCTTTTACACAGATGCACCTTAACAGTTTCGACATCTCTGTAGGCTTTATTCTGACACCTATGATAGTTACATGGGCACCTAATCCTAGGCCCATCCATCCATTCAGGTTGGCTACATGCAAATGCGATAAATTCTTCCAATCCATTCAAAAAATCTGGATTAAGCAAGCCATCTTTTATCCTTGCATACATCCACAAGCGAGCCCCGCTCATTTTTGACCGACTTATACAATTTCTGGTAAACCATTAAAGGAAACCACATTATAAAACTATATTAGCATTACTAAATATATAACTAAATTATTTCTTTTACACAACTTAGGTTAATAACAACCATTTAAATAATTTATAACTAAACCAATTTTTTTTAGACAACTAAGGTCCCTCCCCTGCAAGGCTCGGCCACGGCTACGATCCTTGGCGTGCTAGCAAGGACCGAGGCACAGGTTCATGCCAGGCTAATGCTAGGGCTTGAGTTCGGGTCGGGCCGCAAGGCGGTCCGTTTAATCATGAGACTTCACAAGCATTCAAGTGTCCTAAATTAATTCTACCTTCACTCCATGTCTAAAAGGTAAGGCCCTATCTCATTCAAGAATATTTTTTGTGATATGTTATTCTGCTATTAATTATCATCGATCGGTTACGTTAAAATTTTAGCAGTATTTCCCCATATGTTCTCCTAAATGTGTGGCATATATGCCACACTAGGAGAACGTATGAGCAAATACAAACCGCAATATCACCCAACGATGATTAATAGTAGACTAACATATCGCAAAAAATATTCTCAAACTGTCCACCAAGACAATTTGAGAATTTACAAGACTAAGTCTTACAAATTTTCAAACAGGTCTAAAGGTTATAGTGCTGTGATTAATAATATGAAAATCCGAAGACAATCGAACTTATGCTTGTTAATCTTAACTTCTTGTCAATTATACATATATAGGAATAGTGTTCTATATATATAGTCACTGACTTCTTAAGATTATTATGTCGAATATAAATGTTTGTGAAGACTAAAATATAAATCATTGAAACTACTAATTTGTTGCTGAAAATTAAATAATAATACAACAAGACTTCCT
This sequence comes from Calamus simplicifolius, assembly GCA_900491605.1. Classification (NCBI taxonomy): domain Eukaryota; kingdom Viridiplantae; phylum Streptophyta; class Magnoliopsida; order Arecales; family Arecaceae; genus Calamus; species Calamus simplicifolius. Next base: position 1,349,958 of record UESW01003943.1, on the reverse strand, counting down.
ATCTAGCATTACATAATTTAATGCATCATTCAATTTGAAGCAGAATGTAAATAATCAAGACATAATAATTGTAAATAACTACAAATGCACAAATATTATTGCATAAACAGCTATAAGGAAATGAAAAGCTACGACTGCAATTTTGAAATTACCTAATCTAAAGAGTTATGGTTAATGAGCTAAATTAGTTGACCTAAATAGCTAAGCTAATTCAGCTCGACCTATCTAAAGAGTTTTGATTGATGATCTAAAGAGACAAGGTTGATGGTCTAAAATCAGCTTACTTGAGAAGTTAAAACTGATAAGCTAAATTAATTAACCTAAATAGCTACGATTTATGAGTTTAATCAGTTAATTTAAAAAGAGTCATGATTGATGAGCTAAATCAGTCTATCCAAAGAGCTTCGACTAATAACATAAATTAATTAATTTATAACTAATCTAATAAAAAATTAGATTAGTAGTCACATTTTTTAAATATTTGTCATCAAATTATTTGAAAATATTTTTAAAAATAATAAAATATAATAGAATCTAAATTTTTTGTGTTAATTTTTTTCATGAGTGTTAAAAAAAAAAATTTTGAAGGGGCCGAGGGGTAGGGAAAACCCCCCTAGCTGTTACTTAAAAAAAAAAATTAAGTTGCCCATGTTTTAAAATATATTTATATTTTTATATCTGTCATCAAATTATTTGAAAATATTTTTAAAATAATAAAATATGATAGAATCTAATTTTTTTGTAATTTTTTTATGAGTATTTTTTTTAATTGAAGGGGCCGGGGGTGGGGAAAAGCCCCCTAGCTGTTACTTTTTTTTATTTTTTATTTTTGGTCTGGCCACCGTGGCCAGAGAAGACGAACGGGAGGGGGCGGGTTCCCCCATAACTTTTTTTTTTCGATGGCCTGGCCACCGTGGCCGTGGCCGGAGAAGACGAACGGAAGGGGGGGTGGGGAAAACACCCCTCCCCATTAATATTTTTTTTCGATGGCCTGGCCACCGTGGCCAGGGTGATTTAAAAAATAATTTAGGAGGAGGGGGGACTTACCTCTGTCGCGAGGGGACGCCGCCGGAGTAGGGGGAGTTACCGCCGGGGGAGATGACGGGGGGAGCCGGAGGAGCGGACGGACGACGGCAGCTAGGGTAGGAATAGGAAGAAGAAGAGAAGGGAAGGGGGGGCCGGCCCGAACAAGCGTTAAATAGTGGTGATTAGCGATGCAATTTATGTGTCACTAATTACTTCCTATTTTTTTAAATTTTATTATGGATTAGCGAGGCAACAATGCATCGCTAATCCATCGCTAATTTGGCTTTTCTATTATTTTATGCAAAATTTAGCAACGCAACAATAGCGTCGCTAATGAGTCGCTAACTTGGCGCCAATGTTCGGCGGAAAAATAATTTTTATTTTCTAGGAAATTACGTCGCAAATGCGTCGTAATATTTTTTTAAATATTTATAACTGATAAAATTATATTTTCTAAAAATAATTGCGACGCATATATTGCATCGCAATATTTTTTTTAATTTTTTTTATTACATTTATTTTTCTTAAAAATATTGCGACGCAATAAATGTATCGCAATATTAAAAATTATTTTATCTGGAAAAATTATTTTTATTTTCTAGGAAATTGCGTTGCAAATGCATCGCAATATTTTTAAAATATTTATAACTGATAAAATTATATTTTCTAAAATAATTGCGACGCATATATTGCGTCGAAATATTTTTTTTAATTTTTTATTACATTATTTTCTTAAAAACATTGCGACGCAATAAATGCGTCGCAATATTAAAAATTGTTTTCTTTGAAAAAATTATTTTTATTTTCTAGAAAATTGCATCGCAAATGCATCGCAATATTTTTTAAATATTTATAACTCATAAAATTTATATTTTCTGAAAATAATTGCGATGCATATATTGCATCGCAATATTTTTTAAATATTTATAACTGATAAAATTTATATTTTCTAAAAATAATTGCCACGCAAATAATGCATCGCAATGTTTTTTTATAAAATTTTAATTACATTATTTTTCTAAAAAATATTGCGACGCAATACATGCGTCGCAATATTAAAAATTATTTTCTCAAAAAAATTATTTTTTAGGAAAATGCATCGCTAATGCGTCGCAATATTTTTTTAATAATTATAACTAATAAAAATTATATTTTCTAAAAATAATTACGATGCACATATTGCGTTGCAATGTTTTTTTAATTTTTTTTATTACTATTATTTTTCTTAAAAACATTACGACGCAATAAATGCATTGCAATTAAAAATAGTTTTATCTAGAAAAATTATTTTTATTTTCTTGGAAATTGCATCGATCGATCGGATTGATCGGCGACGATCCGACGGTTGCGATCGATCCAAGCAGTGATTTCGATCGGCCACGACCGATCTCGGACCGTTGCAATCCATCCGAGATCGGCAACGATCCGATGGTTGCGATCGATCGAAGCCGTGATCCCGATCGGCCACGACCGATCTCGGACCATGGCGATCGGTTCGATCGGCGATGATCCGACGGTTGCGAACGATCCAAGCCCTGATCTGATCGGCCACGACCGATCTCGGACCGTTCGATCGATCCGAGATCGCTGACGATCCGACGATTGCGATCGATCCAAGCCATGATCCTGATCGGCCACGACCGATCTCGGACCATGGCGATCGGTCTGATCGGCGATGATCCGACGGTTGCGATCGATCCAAGCCCTGATCCCGATCGGCCACGATCGATCTCGGACTGTGGCGATCGGTCCAATCGCCGACGATCCGACAGTTGCGATCGATCCAGCCCTGATCGATCCCGGTCGGCGATGAATGATCTCGGACCGTCGCGATCGATCCAATAGGTGACGATCCGACGGTTGCGATCAATCCAAGCCATGATTCCGATCGGCCACGACCGATCCCGGACCATTACAATCTGTCCGAGATCGATGACGATCCGACGGTTGCGATCGATCGAAGCTGTGATCCCGATCGGCCACGACTGATCTTGAACCGTGGCGATCGGTCCAATCGGCGATGATCCGACATTTGCGATCGATCGAAGCCCTGATATCGATCGTCCGCGACCGATCTCGAACCATGGCGATCGGTCCGATCGGCGACGATCCGACGGTTGCGATCGATCCAAGCCCTGATCCCGATCAGCCATGACCAATCTCGGACCGTGGCGATCGGTCCGATCGCCGACGATCCGATGGTTGCGATCGATCCAAGCCCTGATCGATCCCGATCGGTGTGAACGATCTCGGACCATCGCGATCGATCCGATAGGCGACGATCCGACGGTTGCGATCGATCCAAGCCCTGATCCCGACCGGCCACGACCAATCCTGGACCGTTGCAATTAGTCCGAGATCGGCGATGATCTGACGGTTGCGATCAATCCAAGCCTTGATCCCGATCGTCCACGACCGATCTCGGATCGTGGCAATCGGTCCGAGATCGGTGACGATCCGACGGTTGCGATCGATTGAAGCCGTGATCTCGATCGGCCATGACCGATCCCGGACCGTTGCGATCAGTTCGAGATCGCTGACGATCCGACGGTTGTGATCAATCCAAGCCCTGATCCCACTCGGCCACCACCGATCTTGGACCGTGGCGATCGGTCTGATCGCCGATGATCCAACGGTTGCAATCGATCCAAGCCATTATCCCGATCAGCCACAACCGATCTCAGACCATGGCGATCAGTCCAATCAGCGATGATCCAACGGTTGCGATCGACCCAAGCCCTGATCCCGATCGTCCACGACCGATCTCGGACCATGGCGATCGGACCGATCGGCGTCGATCCAACGGTTGCGATCGATCCAAGCCCTGATCCCGATCGGCCACAACCGATCTCGGACCGTGGCGATCGGTCCGATCGCCGATGATCCAACGGTTGCAATTGATCCAAGCCCTGATCCCTATCGGCCACGACCGATCTTGGACCATGGCGATCGGTCCGATCGCCGACGATCCGACGGTTGCGATCGATCCAAGCCCTAATTGATCCCGGTCGGCGATCAACGATCCCGGACCGTCGCGATTTATCCGATAGATGACGATCTGACGGTTGCGATCGATCCAAGCCGTGATCCCGATCGGCCACGACCGATCCCGGACCGTTGCAATTAGTCCGAGATCGGCGATGATCCGACGGTTGCGATCGATCGAAGCCATGATCTCGATCGGCCATGACCGATCTCGGACTGTGGTGATCGGTCTAATCGGCGATGATCCGACTGTTTTGATCGATCTAAGCCCTGATCCCGATCGGCCACGACCGATCCATGGTTTTGATACCATTTGTAGGGAGAAATAGTCTCCGAGGCATGCATATTTTTAAAAATTGATAGCTATTATCATTGCGGAAATTAAAAGATTACATATTAATCTATCTAATATGCATCAAGATCATATCTTTATCTATATTCAGGGTCATTTGATCTAAAATATGCATATAAAGACATCAAGATCATATCTTGATCTTCAAGATGACTAGTCACACTATTATCTTGAAGCCTGCCTTAAGATCTAGGGATCAAATCACTTACCTTAAGAACAGTAGGTAAATCCTTATTGCTTTGCAGCTGTTCAATCGTCCGGCCTCTAGTATCGTCCACGTGAAGCCCCGAATGATCAGATTTTCGGGAGTGCTAGCTCGCGGAAAAATAGCTTTGCTGATCTTGAATCCTCTCACTTGAATCTTCCTCCAAGATCCACCAGGCTTCCGCTAACACCAGAATCACCATGATTTTCTATTCTAACATTTTAGAATTACAATCCACGATATTTAGAATTACAATCCACGACAAATCGTGTATTGTTGTTTATTTTTGCTCTGTGTTCTCTGGTGAGGGAATGCCCTCTATTTATAGTCTAGATTTAGCCTTGACATTTAATTCTAACATTTAGAATCCGTCGTTTGGCAAAGCGAAGAGACACCGAAGGCGCGGCGCTTGGTTTAATTCCGACGTTCGGAGAAAACCAAGGAGTCGCGGCGTTTGGTTTAGTTCCGTCGGAGAAAACCAAAGAGACGAGGGATAAATCCGATGTTCGGTAAATAAATGTCATGCATTAAATTCTATCTCATGAGATGAGATTTTAGCCATCTCATCATATGAGATCCATATTCAAGAGGTTTGGGTTCTGATCTGAATTTATTTGACTTAACCATATAGATCATGGTCCTAGCCCAAATCAAATTTGGCTAGTCCTGAATCTATTTAAATTCAAATCAAGTCTAATTTTAAATCAATATTTGAAATTGACTTGTCCTTCTAATAGACTTAAACCAAATTGAATCTTATTCAATTGTACTTAACCCAATTGAGATAATTCAATCAATCAAATTGATTAATTAAATCATATATGATTCTCAATCGTTGATCAGCAAATAGATCATCCTAGGAAACTTCTATGCGTGTGACTCTCTAGGTTCGAACCTAAGCCGGTAGCATAGAAACAACTTTCTATACTAATCGATGTGCCCATCTAGCAATGGAACCCGACGTCCGGATAGGTCGAAGAGTTACCGAGCAAACTCCAAGAACCCTAAGAAACAGTTACCGTATAATTCATCCTCTTGACCACAAATGCTAAGGATGGCTTAAGAGCCTGTCAACTCTAAATAGCAAATCCATAAAGTGATTTCAACTTTAGTGATCATGTGACTTTCACATGAAGTGCCTTGGCCAAGGTCTTGCTAAATTGAAACACAAGCATTTCTCCTTTTAATGGGATAGGTCAAATTCCATCTTGATCCACAACTGACTACCACAAGTACTTGACTGCACCCAGTAACCTTTCGTAGCTGGATTAGAAATCAGGTGGTCCGGCACCTAAGTACAATGAGTTGCTTGTAAGCCACTGGTTGTGATCTTCAGGTCTGAAGGATACTTATACCTATATCTTCTCGGATTACTCTTGACAGCAGAGTATCCGAAAATGAGTCACGTTCGGTGAAATGTACTCCTACACTTTCACCTGTATGTCATACCAGTGTCTCTACACTCCTTGGTTAAGAGGATAACCAACAAATATGATATACAACGTCCTATAATTGATAGTACTATGGCCCTGTCATAGTATATCATTTGGTCGCGAACTCTTTTAAGGACCTTCAAAGATAAATCCTCCTTTATCGTGAAGGAAGATCCTAAGGGCTTCATTACTTTCAGGAGTATTAAGAAGATGTTCTTGTAATGAATAAACTGCCAAATAACTTTTATTAATATATCAATTTATATACAATTTACATCAGCACAATCATCAAATGATTGGCTTTAGGATACAATTCCCAACAAACTCCCACTTAGCCTAAAGCCACTCATTACAGTATCTAATACCCATCTTCAACTTATAGTTGTCAAACTCCTTGATGCTGAGTGCTTTAGTAAATGGGTCACCTAGGTTTTCCTTTCCATCAATCTTCTGAAGATTTATGTCACCTCGGTCTACTATCTCTCGAATAAGATGAAACCGGCGCAGTATGTGCTTGGTGCGCTGATGTGCTCGTGGTTCCTTTGCTTGAGCTATGGCACCAGTGCTGTCACTGTATAACAGGACTGGTTCATCTATGGAAGGTGTCACTCCAAGCTCGGAGATGAACTTTCGCAGCCACACAGCTTCTTTCGCAGCATCTGATGCAGCGATGTACTCTGCCTCGCACACTGAATCTGCCACTGTATGTTGCTTGGAACTTTTCCAGCAAACAGCTCCACCATTTAGGATAAACACGAAACCCGATACACTTTTGCTATCATCATGATCTGATTGAAAACTAGAATCAGTATATCCAACAAGTTTCAAATCAGACTCTCCATAGACTAACCACTGGTCCTTAGTATTTCTCAAATACTTAAGGATTGTCTTAACAACTTGCCAGTGTTTTTCTCCTGGATCAGATTGGTATCTACTCACTACTCCTAGTGAGTATGCCACATCTGGTCTTGTACATGTCATGGTGTACATAATCGATCCTACTGCCGAAGCATATGAAATTCGACTCATACGTTCTCTTTCATTAGGAGTTGTCGGACAATCCTTCTTAGAAAGATGAATTCCATGGCCTATCGGAAGATAGCCTTTCTTGAATTCTCCATGCTAAACCTCTTTAGCACTGTGTCAATGTACGTAGATTGGGATAAACCAAGCATCCTCTTAGATCTATCTCTATAGATCTTCATCCCTAGGATGTATGATGCTTCTCCCAGATCTTTCATGGAGAATTATGATGATAACCATGTCTTTATTCCTTGTAATGCAGGGATATCATTCCCGATTAAGAGAATATCATCCACATATAATACAAGAAATACAATAACAGAATCGTTAGCCCATTTATAAATGCAAGGTTCTTCTTTATTCTTAATAAAGCCATAAGATTTGATCACTTTATCAAATCGTATGTTCCAACTCCTTGATGCTTGCTTAAGTCCATAAATAGACTTCTGTAGCCTGCACACTTTAGACTCGTCTTCAGATATAAAACCTTCAGGCTGTATCATATACACCTGTTCTTCTAAATCACCATTTAGAAAAGCGGTTTTAACATCCATCTGCCAAATCTCATAATCGAAGTGTGCTGCTATAGCTAGCATAATCCGAATGGATTTCAGCATTGCCACAGGAGAAAACGTTTCATCATAGTCAATACCATAACGTTGACGATACCCCTTGGCAACCAGACATGCTTTATAGGTCTCTACCTTTCCGTCTGCGCCTCTTTTCCTCTTGAAAACCCATTTACACCCTATGGGTTTTATCCCTTCAGGTGGGTCAACTAATGTCCATACATTATTGTCCTTCATGGAATCAAGTTCGGATTTCATGGCATCAAGCCATTTATTAGAGTCAGTCCTTTGCATAGCATCCATATAGGTGATCGGATCCTCGTTGTTCTCATCGAGTTCAACAGGATCATCGTTCTGGACCAAGAAACCTAAGTATCTGTCCGGTTGATGTGGTACTCTACCAGATCGCCTTAATGGTGCATCTAAAAGGTTTTGAGTTTGATCTAATCAACTCAGATTCTAAGGGTTCACTGGTTTGTGTTGTTCCTTCTACTTGATGAACTTCCTCAAGTTCAACATTAGAGCTATTTGTTCCTTCACTAAGGAACTCCTTTTCAAGAAAAACTGCTCTATTACTAATGAACAACTTTTGTTCTTTAGTATTGTAGAAGTAATATCCTTTTGTTTCTTTTGGATAGCCGATGAAAAAATATTTGTCAGATTTGGGTTCAAGTTTGTCTTTGCACGTTTCACATAAGGACACCCCCAGACTCTCAGATAGGTTAACCGGTTTATGTCATACCACATCTCATGTGGAGTTTTAGAAACAACTTACTTGGAACCTTATTAAGAATATGACAAGCTGATTCTAATGCGTATCCCAAAATGATATTGGCAAGCTTGCAAAACCCATCATGGACCGAACCATGTCTAACAGAAACACACCGTTATTTGCGGTAGTCCATTGGATTGGAAAGGTAATCTGATCGAAGGGATTTTAGTCGTTTCAAGATTTATGTTGATCCACCTCCACTTCTCTCATGGGTGGGAGATTATTTATTCCATTACACATCTCATGGAGTTTTACTGAAACAGACCTTACTTAAGGAAGCCAAGCCAAAATTCTGAATGAATCATATCCCCAAGCAATTGGCAAGCTCTGCACGAAAATTTCATGGAGGAACCATGTCTAACAGAGATTCTGATCCGTTTAGCCGTTACCTGACACACAGGAGTTATGGACGAGTTCCAGGAGCTCTCCTTTAAAGAATTCACTTTTCATAATTTATTTGGTAGTCGACTCCTCTCCTCGATCTCAGGGTCTTAATACATTTTCTTGTTTGTTTTTCTACTTCTTTATGATATAGTTTGAACATTTCAAACGATCAGATTTCATGTGTCGCATAAGATAGACATAACCGAACCTAGAAAGGTCGTCTGTAAAAGTAATGAAGTAGTAATATCCACCTTTGGCACAAGTGCTCATTGGTCCACATACATCAGTATGTACTAGACCCAATAGCTCTTTGGCTCTTTCACCTTTTTCAGTAAAAGATGACTTGGTCATTTTACAAGAAGACATGATTCACAGGTAGTTAATGATTCACAATCATCAACTCAAAGGATGCCCTCCTGAGTTAACCTGTTTAATCTGTTCTTGTTGATATGACCCAGCCGATGGTGCCAAAGATAATATTTGTGACATCAGTTGTTCTAGGGCGCTTACTTGATTGTACACTACATTCACAGGCTAGTGATAATATATAAATGCCATTAGATAAATGCCCAGTCATTACAGTGACTCCATTCATAATGATATTCAAAGTAACATCCTTTATTGAAATTTCATAATGACTTTTGGCCAGAAGGCCTACAGAAATTACGTTCAACAAGAACGTTGGGCAAAAATGACAATCATTTAGTATAATGACATTTCTATTGAAAACTATTTCAAGAACTCCTAATGCCAGTACTGGAACTAATCTTCCATCGCCGACATTTAGGAATCTTTCATTGTCCTCAAATCTTCTAGTGACCTGTAGTCCCTGCAATGAATTGCAAATGTTAAAAGGACTCCCGGTATCCAATACCCAGGTCTGATTATCATATATAGAAAAATTACAAGGTGTTATCATATAAATACCTTGTTGAGCAACATCTTGCTCCTTTTTCTTCTTTGGCCTGTTTGGATCAAGTGTGGCAATGTAAAGAGGACAGTTCCTCTTCCAGTGCCCTTGCATCTTGCAAGTGAAAGCATTCAGCTTGACTTTATCAACTTTCTTCTTCTGCATCTGACCCCTTATAGATGTCCTAGCATGTTGCACCTTTTTATTATTCTTTTTCTTCTTCCCTTTCCCAAAGGGTTTACGCCCTACCTTAGATCCTTCAACCACATTAACCAAACCCTTAGAGAGCTGGTTATCCTTCTCAAAGTTCTGTAACAACCCCAACAAACCGTGGTAGTTGACTGCAGGCTTTGTCATTCGAAAATGAGTAAGGAAAGGTCGGAAGGATGGAGGCAAGGAATTCAGGATCGCATCTTTTCCCAACTGCTCATGTAAGGGAAAGCCGAGCTTGCTTAGGAGTTCTATCTTCTCGATCATGTACAATACATGATCAGTGACAGGAGATCCATCCCTCATTCGAGCATTGAAAATAGCACAACTAGTCTTGTGCCTTTCAACATCGTCGGGTGTGCCGAAAGATTCATTCAACGCTTGAATGATTTCTTCTGGCTGAGCATTCTCGAACCGGCGACCGAATTCATCGTTCATTGCTGCTAGCATGATGCAACGCACGCTAGTTCTATCATTGAGCCACTTCTGATAAGTGTCTCTCTCAGAACTTTGGGTGTTTGCATCAGGTATCTTTGGTGCAGGATTATTCAGAATATATAGAATCCTCTCATGCTCAAGGACGATCTTAAGTTTTCTGAACCAGCTATTGAAATTTGGAACCATTCAACTTGTCACTATCCAATAGGGACCTTAATGATAAATTAGTGGCCATGTTCTGCATAAGGAAAAACTAAAGTTTATTAGTATATAAATTGATTCAGTCTAAAGACTTGGACTTTAGTCTAAAGATTCTCCCACTATTTTGTTCAAATTGGCAGCCTCTACACCCCAATTCGAAGAATTATTCTTAATTCTTTAGCGGGCACTAAGATCTACATAGACTACATACAGGCCCAAGTGAAGCTTGGCCAACCCATATGCATCTAAGAGTAGGTTCAAAACCAATTGTTTCCCAAACAATTCTTAGTGTTCAGTTTTGCCCCATGTACCTCTTCAGCAGGCATGAAGTGCCTCCACTGAAAGTTCTGGTTAGGTCCAACCATTAAATGATATAATCAGTGTAACCTATCAATAGACAACCAAGCCCGAGTGAAGCTCGGCTCACCTGACTGTCTATTTAATAGTTACGCTGACTTATCATATAATGAATGATAATTCCGATGGTTGACAAGCACCAGGCATGGAGTGCCTCCAATGATTATCAAGACATCGGACTCATTATCACCCACCTTAATGGGAGGCTATGATCTAGTTATCATATAACTATTTCATTTTAAGGACCTAATAATTTTAGAGGATTTTAATAATATGAAGATAAATTGACTAATCAAGTTCTCCCACTGAATCTATGAAATCGGTAGAATGAAACAAGATTAAGTCAGGTTAAGTGGCACCTAAATCAGTCAGACTGATTTCCTTACAGGCATGGGTCAACCCGAATCAGGTAAATGATCTGAATCATAAATGGTTCACCACATTGACCAGGTGAGTGAGATCGATGGGAGGGATATGCCATTAACTCGTTAAAGACGCATCAATACGAGTAGCTCCCAATTAAAAACCATTCGATCGTTGATCCTAGAGCAACTTGCCAACCCACCTTGACATCATATGGTTAACCAATTCTGATTTGACCATCTAAGAGATTCATGCTCAACCACGGAGCCTAATCTACTTCCATTTGGTTTAATCAAAGAGAAGGACATGATCAACTACAACTATTGTTTGATTTAGAGCATTCTTAACCTAATCTAATTAGATTTGATCAAATACTCTTTTAGTCCAGTTGATTTAAACCTTAGGGTCTAACCCTTTATGGACCCGATTTAGCTAACCCAAAGGATTAAATATATTTCATGTTACATGTCATATATTTCAATCAAGCATAATGTTACTACTCATAATTCCTATATTTAGATCATATCTAAAGAGATTATGAATTAATATTTGACATTCAAATTAGACTCTCATAAATATTTGTATGTTTCATAACATAGACATCATGCCATCATATATCATATCTATGTTTTATACTAAACATGCAAATATCATGGTTTTATACAACATCAATATGTATCAAATATAAAATATCTTTTGAGAGTGTGTGTTTTGATGCCAAAGCACAATTTAAATTTTCTTTAAACAAAGCATCAACGATAAAACAATCACACGGCAATATGTCACAGAATACCTCATTGAATGGGTAATTGGATTTTCAATCCATCTGTGACCATATGGCCTTGTGATAAGTTTTAGCCATAATTACACAATTAATGAGCATTAATTTACATGCAATAAATTAGATCATAATGAAACCATGGCTCTGATACCATTTGTAGGGAGAAATATCTCCGAGGCATGCATATTTTTAAAAATTGATAACTATTATCATTGCGGAAATTAAAGATTACATATTAATCTATCTAATATGCATCAAGATCATATCTTTGCCTTATATTAGGATCGTTTGATCTAAAATATGTATATAAAAATATCAAGATCATATCTTGATCTTCAAGATGACTAGTCATACTATTATCTTGAAGCCTGCCTTAAGATCTAGGGATCAAATCACTTACCTTAAGAACAGTAGGTAAATCCTTATTGCTCTGCAGCCGTTCAATCGTCCGCCTCTAGTATCGTCCACGCGAAGCCCCGAATGATCAGATTTTTGGGAGTGCTAGCTCGCAAAAAAAATAGCTTTGCTGATCTTGAATCCTCCACTTGAATCTTCCTCCAAGATCCACCAGGCTTTCGCTAACACCAGAATCACCAGGATTTTCTATTCTAATTTTTAGAATTACAATCCACGACAATTACAATGACAAATGTGTATTATTGTTCTATTTTTGTTCTGGGTTCTGGTGAGGGAATGCCCTCTATTTATAGTCTAGATTTAGCCTTGACATTAAATTCTGACATTTAAGAATCCGTCGTTTGGCAAAAGCGAAGAGACGCCGAAGGTGCGGCGCTTTGTTTAATTCCGAAGTTCGAAGAAAACCAAGGAGTCATGGCGTTTGGTTTAGTTCCGTCGTGAAGAAAACCAAAGAGACGAGGGATAAATCCGACGTTCGGTAAATAAATGTCATGCATTAAATTTTATCTCATGAGATGAGATTTTAGCCATCTCATCATATGAGATCCATATTCGAGAGGTTTGGGTTCTGATCTGAATTTATTTGACTTAACCCACATAGATCATGGTCCAAGCCCAAATCAAATTTGGCTAGTCCTGAATCTATTTAAATCCAAATCAAGTCTAATTTCAAATCAATATTTGAAATTGACTAGTCCTTCTAATAGACTTAAACCAAATTGAATCTTATTCAATTGTACTTAACCCAATTGAGATAATTCAATCAATCAAATTGATTAATTAAATCATATACGATTCTCAATCGTTGATCAGCAAATAGATCATCCTAGGAAACTTCTATGCGTGTGACTCTCTAGGTTCGAACCTAAGCCGGTAGCATAGAAACAACTTTCTATACTAATCGATGTGCCCATCTAGCAATGGAACCCGACGTCCGGATAGGTCGAAGAGTTGCCGAGCAAACTCCAAGAACCCTAAGAAATAGTTACCGTATAATTCATCCTCTTGACCACAAATGCTAAGGATGGCTTAAGAGCCTGTCAACTCTAAATAGCAAATCCATAAAGTGATTTCAACTTTAGTGATCATGTGACTTTCACATGAAGTGCCTTGGCCAAGGTCTTGCTAAATTGAAACACAAGCATTTCTCCTTTTAACGGGATAGGTCAAATTCCATCTTGATCCACAACTGACTACCACAAGTACTTGACTGCACCCAGTAACCTTTCGTAGCTGGATTAGAAATCCAGGTGGTCCAGCACCTAAGTACAATGAGTTGCTTGTAAGCCACTGGTTGTGATCTTCAGGTCTGAAGGATACTTATACCTATATCTTCTCGGATTAACTCTTGACAGCAGAGTATCCGGAAATGAGTCACGTTCGGTGAAATGTACTCCTACACTTTCACCTGTATGTCATACCAGTGTCTCTACACTCCTTGGTTAAGAGGACAACCAACAAATATGATATACAACGTCCTATAATTGATAGTACTATGGCCCTGTCATAGTATATCATTTGGTCGCGAACTCTTTTAAGGACCTTCAAAGATAAATCCTTCTTTATCGTGAGGAAGATCCTAAGGGCTTCATTACTTTCAGGAGTATTAAGAAGATGTTCTTGTAATGAATAAACTGCCAAATAACTTTTATTAATATATCAATTTATATACAATTTACATCAGCACAATCATTAAATGATTGGCTTTAGGATACAATTCCCAACATCCCAGACCGTTGCGATCGGTCCACGATCGCTGACAATCCGATGGTTGCGATCGATCCAAGCCGTGATCCCGATCGGCCATGAACGATCCCGGACCATTGCAATCAGTCCGAGATCGGCGACGATCCGATGGTTGCGATCGATCGAAGCCGTGATCCCGATCGGCCACAATCGATCTCGGACCGTTGCGATCGGTCCGAGATCACTGACGATCCGATGGTTGCGATTGATCCAAGCCCTGATCCCGATCGGCCACGACCGATCTCCGACTGTGGTGATCGGTCCGATCGCCGACGATCCGACGATTGCGATCGATCCAAGCCCTGATCCCGATCGGCCACGACCGATCTCGGACCATGGCGATCGATTCGATCGCCGACGATCCGACGGTTGCAATCGATCCAAGCCCTGATTGATCCGGTCGGTGATGAACGATCTTAGACCGTCATGATTGATCGATAGGCGACGATCTGACGGTTGCGATCGATCCAAGCCGTGATCCTAATCGGCCACGACCGATTTCGGACCGTTGCAATCAGTCCAAGATCGGCAACGATCCAACGGTTGCGATCGATCGAAGCCATGATCCCGATTGGCCACGACCGATCTCGAACCGTGGCGATCGGTCCGATCGGCGACGATCCGACGGTTGCGATCGATCTAAGCCCTGATCCCGATCGGCCACGATCGATCCCGGACCATTGCGATCGGTCCGTGATCGCTGACGATCGGACGATAGTGATCGATCCAAGCCCTGATCCCGATCGGCCACGACCGATCCCGGACCGTTGCAATCAGTCTGAGATCGGTGACGATCCAACGATTGCGATCGATCGAAGCCCTGATCCCGATCGTCCACGATCGATCTTGGACCGTGGTGATCGGACTGATCGCGTCGATCCGACGGTTGCGATCGATCCAAGACCTGATCCCGATCCCACGACCGATCTCGGACCGTGGCAATCGGTTCGATCGCCGACGATCCGATGGTTGCGATCGATCCAAGCCCTGATCCCGATCGGCCACGATCGATCTCGGACCGTGGTGATCAGTCCGATCGCCACGATCCGACGGTTGCGATCGATCCAAGCCCTGATTGATCCCGGTCGGCGATATGATCGGACCGTCGTGATTGATCTGATAGGCGACGATCTGACGGTTGCGATCGATCCAAGCCATGATCCCGATCGGCCATGACCGATCCCGACCATTGCAATTAGTCCGAGATCGGCGACGATCCGACGGTTGCGATCGATCGAAGCCGTGATCCCATCGGCCACGATCGATCTCAGACCGTGGCGATCGGTTCGATCGCGACGATCCAACGGTTGCGATCGATCCAAGCCCGGATCTCGATCGGCCATGATCGATCTCGGACCGCGGCAATCGGTCCGATCGCCGACGATCCAAAGGTTGTGATCGATCCAAGCCCTGATCCCGATCGGCCACGACCGATCTCAGACCGCGGCGATCGGTCTGATCGCCGACGATCCGATGGTTGAGATCGATCCAAGACCTGATCTCGATCGGCCACGACCGATCTCAGACCGCG